>CM033711.1:83127774-83352955 GCA_019671005.1 Hibiscus mutabilis
TGAACTATTTTATTATTATTATTATTTAATTTCGTAATTTTTTTCTTTTATGATAGATTTATTTATTTTCTTTAAGATTAAAACTGCATCTTTCTTTCATATTTATCTTTTTAAGTTTAAGAATTTCTTTTGCACATCTTTATTTATTTTCTTTTATTAGTTTATCTTAAATTTTAATCTTTATTTTATTTATTTTTGAATTTTAGGAAAATAGTTCAAGATAAAGAGGAATTTTGATTCAAGAAGGAAACTTCTTCAACAAGGAAATTAATGGGCTGAATCTAAGGCTTATATTAAGCCTCCAATTTACCCTAAATAAACCCTACATAACCGCCAAACCCTTCCCCTACCTAAACCCCTAGTCACACCCTTCCCCAAATCAAAACTCCTTTATTCTTTATTCCAAAATTATTCTCACCCACCATATTTTCTACCTATCTTTTCTATTTAACCCATCTCCCTTAACTTCTAAGAAACCTATTCCTACTTTTCATCTTGCAACTCTTTAGTTTCTTTTGTTTTCTTTTCTTTGTTTTTACCAAACTCACAACCAAGATCATCCATGGCATCCAAAATTGAATTTTTGGTTCATCCAAGTTCCTCCAAAGAACCAAGATACAAGAAGTTTGCTACATCGATGGTTCAAGAAAGATTTCACTCCAAGTTTGAAAGCCGAAAGATTTGCGAAGAACAAGGCTTTGAATACTCCAACTCTCATCAAGATTTCGCCCTTGAACCATTCATCTTCAAAAGATTGCACATCAAAAGTGGCAAATCTTTCGCCATCAATTGAAACCGGTAACATCTCATGGGTAAGACAATTATATGCCCACTCACCTAACCCGGATAATCCTTATGTTTTTGTTCATGACAAGGCTATACTCATAAGCCCCAAAACATCAACACCTTTTACGGGCTCTACATTGAGAAGGACGAGCATCAAGCCTTTGTTGATCAACTCACGCCAAGCAACTCGACAAGGTGCTTCAAGAACTCACTCTACCGGAACTTGTTGCGCTGTAATAAGTGCTACGCAAATGTGCAAGTATACACGCCGCAAGTTATAGTATAAAAGATATCGCCTCCACAGGGGATTGGTGCCACTTCAAGAATCTAGTCTCTTGCACTCGTAAAAAGTAAAAACACAAGTAAAGGATTATAGAAGTTTTAACTAATAACTAATCTAGAAAGCAATTAAGTAAATGAAAAGATGAATTCAATTGAGAGAGATAGGCTAGGTTATCGTGAGTTGAGGTGTGATAGCCGATTGGATTGTCTTGGTAAAGAGTGTACGGGCAACTCGGTTGCCGTGGAAACTTGCACGACGGGGTTGCCGTGGCAACTAATTGATGGTTGCTTGGGCGACTAGTTGGGCAACTACTTGGGCGATCGGGCAGCAACTTCAAGGTTCGGGAGGAGCGTTCTTCAATGGTTTCTTCTTATCCCTAAGTCGAAACTCTAGCTATTTGTGCATGCCTTGATAATACATCCTGCGTGAATCAAGGGTGAACAACAACCAATCTTACGCTCCTCTTAGCCGTTGAAATCCTTAACTTATTCCTAAGCCGGATTAATCTTCACCATCATTGGATTGAATAAAGATCATATTCATTCGCTTTCTTGAATCTAACTCTCCCGATATTAGATAAATGGATGAAATCACGAGATCCTCTCCCAATTCACTCATAAACAATAATAAGAATCAAGAATGAATAAACCTTGAAATAGAAAAGTGCAAACTCTTATTACCTAAACAAAAACCAATAGTTTCTCACAACCACAAAACACAATAACCATAGCCAAGTAAATTTAGTTCATGGCTAGGTTCCAAAGAAACACAAGATAAACAATCCCTAGCATGAACACAATCGAACAAGGAAGAAAAGATGAAGCTTGTCGAAAAATTCCTTGCCCTAGATGCTTGCCAAAATTCCCCTTGCTTCCTCTCTTGGAGTTGTCGAAATTCCCTCTTGCTCTCTCTATTGGTCTTGTCGAAATCTCCTTGGTATTTATAGGGCTAGGCCAAAGTCCTTCTTTGAGGAGGAGTTTGAGTTGGAATTAAATTATCTTTAAAGAATATAATTCTTTATTATAATTTTATTCCTATTAGAACTTCTCCTATCCTCTTGGAATTTAATTCTTCTTTAATCTCTGCATGGCAATCAAATTCCTTTGGGCTTGGGCCTTGCTCCATGTCATCTTGGGCTTGTAAAATCATGAATTTCGATATCCCTATTGCTTTTGGTCTTTGTCGACAAATGCCATGGCAATCGCTCGCACCGCGCAACTCCTTCATGCATTGCCCGGCAAACTAGCTCGGCATTGCTTTGGCAAGTGATCCTGCACATACACACACAAAAAACACACCAAAGCAAAGATCTATTTCACAAAAATCACCAAGTTATGTAATCAAGCTCAACGATTGAAGGAAACATGGATTAATGCATGAATGGCTAACTATGCAACTAATATGAGCCTAAGTCTAACAATAATATGAGTAAAAAGGGTAAGAAAAATAATACTTTTGAACACTTATCACACCCCCAAACTCGAACTATTGCTTGTCCTCAAGCAATGCAAACTCATAATTACCGCCAAGACTTCAAATTTTCACAAACTTAGCCTTGAACTTGATTTCAATTTTCTCAACCGGGGCACAAAAAAGTATGATTGGCTTTTATTTTTCAGAAAACTGAGGAATTACTCGGAATCAAACTATAATGCTTGTGAGTGTGTGCGAGTTGTGTGCAAGTTGATTTTTCGATTCTATGCAAACAATAGGTTTTCAAATTACTTCATTGGGTTCTTTTTAACATGTTTTAACTAGAGCCAATTTCGGGCACCTCTAGTGTTTTATTTTTAGTTTTCTTAAATTTAATTGACTAGAGCCGGTTTGGGCACCTCTAGTTAAAAAAAAATTTTAACGCCTCCTAGAGCCAGTTTTTGGGCACCTCTAGTGATCAATTTTTTAGCATATGCTAGAGCCAATTTCGGGCACCTCTAGCATTCATCCAATTTTTATTCTAATCCTCAATTAGTTAATTATCAACCTAAGTTTACTAGAACTCCTTAAATCAATCAAACCACAACAGTGTTTCATCAAATTTAGCATCATAGTAAAATTCTAAGTTTTTCCATGGTTATCCTAGAATAAAAATTCTATCAATTAAGTGCATTGGTAAAGTCATCATTGAATATTCATCAAATCTAAGCAATTTTTGTTCCAATTAAAGGCATGGCAAGCAATTTATGTATCCTAAATGTAATACTTAAGATTAATGTAACTAAACATGGTAATTACTAATAACAATCCCCCCCAAACTCGAGTGAGGCATTGTCCTCAATGCATGCATATAAATAACGAAAAATAACAATAAAAATAAAAATGCATACGAGGACTTACTCCGAGAGTTCGTCATCGTAGATGATTAGTTTCCTTCTAGTTGGTGTCTTGATTCTTTTGTTGCCGGGATGTCTTTGGCTTTGGTTGCCGTGGCATCTTCAGGGTTGGTTGCCGTGGCATCAGCTTTGTCTTGCAGCACGATGTAGGTTGCCGCGCATCTTCTTCATTGGTTGTTTGGGGCAAGGATCTTGGCAATAAATTTCCTTAGCATAGTAGTTGTGAGTCTTGTTGTTGGGATTGGGGGAAATCAAAAAAAGGTTTTAGGGTTTGGTAGGGATTTTCGACAAAGGGGTTTTGGTTAGATGAATTGGAGGCTTTATATAAGCCTTAGATTCAGCCCATTAGTTTCCTTTGTTGAAGATGTTTTCCTACTTGGTTTAGAATTCCTTCTTTCTCTTGAACTTCCTTTCCTACAATTCAAAAACAAATCAAATAAGGATTAAAATTAAAGATAAACTAATAAAGAAAATAAATAAAGATGTGTAATAGGATTCTTAGACTTGAATAAAAAAATCTATCCTAAAACTACTAATAATCGCAAAATAATAAAATAATAAAAAAAATAATCAAAAAAAAAATGAAAAAAAATAATTAAATAATCGAAAAAAAAAAAATAAAAATAAATAAAAATAAAAATAAAATATCAAAAGGAGAGCATGCTCATGCATCTCCTAAATTGACCACTTCCTTGTTACGCCCACATGGGCACCATTGTAGTGCTTCAATCTTTGTCCATTAACTTTGAATTCATGGTTGTCGAGATGGACTTGATTATCACAAAGACCGTGGGAGAATGGTTTGACGACTTCAATGGTCCCGACCATCTTGATTTCAACTTTCCCGGAAAAGTTTTAGCCGAGAATTGAATAGGAGAACTAGTTGCCCTGGCGTGAATTGCCGTGGCAATAGTTTCTTGTCATGCCATCGCTTGTTTTCTCCTTGTAGATTCGCATTGTTATAGGCGAGTGTACGAAAAATCTTCTATCTCATTGAGATCCATCAAGCGCTTTTGTCCGCACTTTCCCAATCCATATTCACGGTCTTGATTGCCCAAAGACGCCTTGTGCTCGATTTCCACCGTAGATGACATGTTTTACCATAGACAAGCCGGAAGGGGGACATACCTAATGGTGTTTTGAATGCAAAGTGCGATATGCCCAAAGTGCGCTATCTAGTCTTAATGACCAATCCTTCCTTGAGGGATTTACAACTTTCTCGAGTATTCCCTTCAACTCCCGTTGGAAATTTCGCTGCCCGCTGGTTTGTGGGTGATATGCCGTGGGCGATCTTGTGTGATATGCCGAGCGTTGCAACATCTTGGCAATTAGTCCGTTGTCAAAATGCTTGCCCCGTCGCCGATAATTGCTCTCGCATCCCAAACCGTAAATATGTTTTTCTCAGAATCGCTGCACGGTCTTGGAATCATCGTTGGGAAACTGCAGCGCTGCCTCTACCCATTTAGACACATAGTCGACGGCGAGTAAGATGTAGAGGTTGCCGAATGAAGATGGGAAAGGTCCCATAAAATCGATCCCCATACATCGAAGTTCTACCTCGATGATGTTCGAGTGGCATCTCATGTCGCCTAGAGATATTGCCCGCCCCTCCGCAACGATCACATTGCTGTAAAAGTCTTGGGCATCTTTGTACAATGTTGGCCAATACAAACCGGATTGTAAGACTTTGGCCATGTACGAGTTCCTCCAAAATGTCCTCCATAGGGTGAAGAATGGCATTGCCGAGTACATTCTGTTGTTTTTTTCAGGGGACACATCGGCGTATAACCTGATCTGCACATTGTTTAAACAAAAGAGGCTCGTCCCAAAAGTAATGCTTAGCATCATGGCGGAACCGCTTTTTCCCTTGGTGAGTAATGCCATACGGAAAAATACCACAAACAAGGAAGTTAACTAAATCTGCGTACTGTGGTATTGCCGAGGCATGTGCCGCCGTAGTGTCTGCTCCCCAAAATTGCCGAGGCGTGTGCATCCAAGACTGCTCCGCGTAGCGCCGAGAGTTGCCGAGGCGTGTGCATCCATGGTTGCCGAGGCAATTAGAATTTGTTCATCCGGGAATGCATCGCATATCTCTAGATCCGCGCCTTTTCTCTCTATGCGCCCAAACGTGATAAGTGATCGCCACTTGATTTTCTGCTCCTTTCCCGCCCTTAATTTCAATATCAAATTCTTGTAAAAGTAATATCCAACGAATCAAACGAGGTTTAGCATCCTTTTAGCAAATAAGTATTTGATTGCCGAATGGTCCGTATGAACAATTACCTTTGTACCTATTAAATAGGATCGAACTTGTCAAATGCGAAAACTACAAACTAGTAACTCTTTTTCTCCGTTGTTGTGTAATTTACTTGAGCATCATTAAGAGTTTTACTATAGTAGTATATCACATGGAAGGTCTTACTCGTGCGTTGGCCTAGGACTGCTCCTACCGCAAAATCACTTGCATCACACATGAGCTCAAAAGGTAGCGCCCAACTGTGGAACGACAATGGGTGCCGAGGCAAGCTTTTTCTTTAGGGTTTTGAATGCTTGGGTGCAAGAATCATCAAAATCGAAGACTTTATCCTGTTCAAGCAGACACACAAGGGTTTAGTGATTTTAGAAAATTATGAATGAACCTCCTGTAAAAACCTCGCATGTCCGAGAAAAAACTCAATTCCTTTAACCGAAATTGGTGGGGTAATCTCTCGATCACGCCCACCTTGGCTTTGTCTACTTCAATTCCCTTGATGAAATCTTGTGGCCGAGCACTATTCCTTCATCTACCATAAAGTGGCATTTCTCCCAATTGAGGACTAAATCTGCTTTCTTCGCATCTTGCCAACACCCTCTCTAAATTGCCGAGACAGCCGTCCGGTCATTACTAAAAACCGAAAAATCATCCATGAAGATCTCAAGGAAGTCTTCGACCATGTCCAAAAGAGCGCCATCATGCATCTTTGGAAGGTTGCCGGGCGTTACATAATCCGAACGGCATCCTTCGGAAGGCATAAGTACCGTATGGGCATATGAAGGTTGTCTTTTCTTGATCTTCCGGTGCTATGGCAATCTGATTGTAACCTCAATAACCATCAAGAAAATAATAAAAGGGTTTACCTGCAAGACGGTCAAGCATTTGATCAATAAAGGGTAATGGGAAGTGATCTTTCCTAGTGGCTTTGTTTAGCTTTCGATAGTCCATACAAACCCTCCAACCGGTCACACCCTGGTTGGGATAAGTTCATTATTTTCATTACTTACCACCGTTATACCTCCCTTTTTCGCACACATTGTACCGGACTTACCCACGCATTTATCGGAGATAGGGTATATAATGCCAAGTCAAGCCATTTGATGATTTCTTTCATTACAACCCCTTTCATGGCATGATTCAGTCTTCTCTGGGCCTCAATTGAAGGTTTGTGATCATCTTCCAACAAGATCTTGTGCATGCACACCGCCGGGCTAATTCCCTTCAAGTCAGCAATTGTCCACCCTATTGCCTTTTTATGTAGCTTCAACATGTTGATCAACTTCTTTTCCTGCTCAGGTTGTAACTTAGAGGAAATAATTACAGGTAATGTATTATCAATCCCTAAGTATACATATTTCAGTTGCTCTGGCAATTGTTTCAACTCAAGAATTGGTGGATTTTCGATAGAGGGTTTTTCGATCTTACCTTCCTTACCCGACTAGTCCAAAGGTTCAAAGTATGTACCGGGTCGATTGACTAGCCAATTTGCCTCTTCTGGTTGTTCCTCATCGACCGGTTCTTCATACTCCTCAGTTCCTCTTGATCGGCAATGTAGTTGCCGAGGCAACTAAATTCCTCATCGGTTAAATTCTGCCGTGGCATGAAGTAGTTGGCATTCTTCCGATCATCGGCATGCCTTAGTGTTTGGAACACATTTAGTTTTACTCGCTGGTCATTCACCCTCATTGTGAGTTCTCCTTTTCAACATCAATCAAAGTTCTCCCTGTTGCTAGGAATGGTCTCCCGAGAATGATAGGCGCATGCTCATCCGCTTACAATCCAAAATAATAAAGTCACGGAAAAATGAATTTATCAACTTTTACCAAGATGTCCTCGATTTTTCCTCTCGATGCACATAGGATCTGGCTGCTAGCTGCAAAGATAATCATTGTAGGTCTTGCCTTCCCGATTCCTAGTTTCGAAAACCGATTTAGGCATCAAGTTTATGCTAGCCCCTAGGTCGCATAGTGCTTTCCCAACATAGTAATTTCCAATAGAACAGGTATTGTGAAACTTCCGGGATCCTTCAACTTGGGCGGCATGCGATTGTAACATTGCCATGCATCCTCTCTGTCAGCGCAAATCGTTTCAAACTCTCCTAGCCTTGTTCTCTTGGACACAATGTCTTTAAGAAACTTGGCATAGTTTGGCATTTGTTCAATTGCTTCCACCAATGGCAAGTTGATGTGGACTTGCTTTAGGATATCAAGAAACTTCTTGAATTGGTATTCTTGCTTTTGTCGCCTTCAACCTTTGTGGGAATGGTGGTGGAAGTCGGATATCTTCTATCCTTTCATTGGTTTGAAACCTGATTGACGGCATTGCCGGACATCCGGAGTTGCCGATGCGTTATCAACTGGGTTGCTGAGGCATGCTTTCACAAGAAGCCGAGGCGTCATCGGTTGTCGAGGCATGTTTATTGCCGGTTGCCGCGGCAATTCCTCGGTTCAAAGATCCGAGGCTTTGCCGCTAGGTTCGCCGTGATCTTTTTGTGGAGTTTTGTTTGACGAGCGGGTTTGAACCTCTCTAAGTTGTTGGCCACTTCGGTGGTGATTGCCTTACATTGCTCATGGCGGTTCCTCTTGCGACTTCAAGATCGCTAGGTAAACCTCCTTGTGGTCTAGTGTTCAGATTTTGAGAAAATTGTCCGACTTGATTTTCCAATGATTTGATTGCCGCTTCTTGGTTTTGCAATCTCATCTCGGTCCTGTTAATAAAAGCATCAGTTCTTTTTATGAAATTACTATTCTCAGCCATATAAGATTCAGTTTTCATCATAAAAGCATTTAGAGAATTTTCCAAAGAACTAGATGTTGTCGGTTGTTGCCGCGGCATCCGCTGCCGTGGCATATTCTCTTTGAATCCCGATGCTTGTGCATTCTGATTGTTCGGTTTAGAGCATTGTTGGGATTACTCCATGAAAAATTCGGTGCTTCTTCCAAGCTGGATTGTATGTATTGGACATCATGTTGTTGCCCGATTGTAATTCCCCACATAGAAGCTAGATTCCGATTCTCGCATACATTCGTAAGAATTGTGGTTATCGCCACATAACTCACAAAAAGAATCCATTACCTTGACTTCATGTGTGTTGTTTGGTTTTTGCATGTTCGGACCATCTTGGTTAAAGCGCCAATTGTGCCGAAATTGAATCGATGATCCTAGTTCATGTATTGTGGCTTACGCCTAACTCCTCCTCTTCTAGTAGATGGGAATTGATAGTCATTCTTGGCCAGCCTGTTTAAAATTTGCATTGCTTCCTCCGCGACTTATCTAAGAGTATGCCGTTTGCCGAGGCATCTAGCATCATCCTTGTTGGTGTATTCACGGCGTTGTAAAACATTGTTACTTGAGTCCACACCGAATCCGTGTAGAGGCATTTGTGTAGAAGTTCTCTATATCGCTCCCCAAGCCTCGTACATGGATTCATCATCCGCCTCACGCCGAAAAGTAATAATGTCGCTACGGCTTATCGCTTAAATTTGTAAGATTAAATCTAGCAAGGAAATCACGACAAAGATCAGTCCAAGATGCTATGGATCCAGCAGAATGCTATTTAGCCATGCTTTCGCCTATCCTCCTCAGTGAATAGGGGAATAATCTTAATCGTAAGACATCGGGGTGACTCGTATCTTGAACGAGTTGCAAATCTCGAGGAAAGATTTCAAATGTTGTCGCATGCATCTTCAGTTGCTGAGCCGCCAAATTGACCTATTGTGTTGATCATATTAAACATTATCGGTTTCAACTCAAAGTGGTCGGCTTCAATTTCGGGTGCGACAACTCCTGGGTTAAGTCCATCAAGATCTTCTTCAAGATAGTCTCGAATAGTTCTGCTTTCGTGCAAGAATTACTCCTCCTCCCGCCGAACATCTTGATTATTATATTGCCGCCTTGATTTGCCATTGCTTCTCTTATCCTTCGCCTAAGTCTTTGTAAGGTTCGCTCGATTTACGGATCAAAGGGATATTCTGTGAAGTCGGTCTCGCCGTCATATACCAATGCAAAACCAAAGTTTGTTAGCCCTTTGAATTTTAAACAAGAAAATAAAAAGAAAGTGCAAGAAAGTAAAAACAAAGTAGCTATTGCCAATCCCCGACAACGGCGCCAAAAACTTGTTGCGCGTAATAAGTGCTACGCAAATGTGCAAGTATACACGTCGCAAGTTATAGTATAAAAGATATCGTCTCCACAGGGATTGGTGCCACTTCAAGAATCTAGTCTCTTGCACTGTAAAAAGTAAAAACACAAGTAAAGGATTATAGAAGTTTTAACTAATAACTAATCTAGAAAGCAATTAAGTAAATGAAAAGATGAATTCAATTGAGAGAGATAGGCTAGGTTATCGTGAGTTGAGGTGTGATAGCCGATTGGATTGTCTTGGTAAAAGAGTGTACGGGCAACTCAGTTGCCGTGGCAACTTGCACGACGGGGTTGCCATAGCAACTAATTGATGGTTGCTTGGGCGACTAGTTGGGCAACTACTTGGGCGACTGGGCAGCAACTTCAAGGTTCGGCGGAGCGTTCTTCAATGGTTTCTTCTTATCCCTAAGTCGAAACTCTAGCTATTTGTGCATGCCTTGATAATACATCCTCGCGTGAATCAAGGGTGAACAACAACCAATCTTGCGCTCCTCTTAGCCGTTGAAATCCTTAACTTATTCCTAAGCCGATTAATCTTCACCATCATTGGATTGAATAAAGATCATATTCATTCGCTTTCTTGAATCTAACTCTCCCGATATTAGATAAATGGATGAAATCACGAGATCCTCTCCCAATTCACTCAAAACAATAATAAGAATCAAGAATGAATAAACCTTGAAATAGAAAAGTGCAAACTCTTATTACCTAAACAAAAACCAATAGTTTCTCACAACCACAAAACACAATAACCATAGCCAAGTAAATTTAGTTCATGGCTAGGTTCCAAAGAAACACAAGATAAACAATCCCTAGCATGAACCCAATCGAACAAGGAAGAAAAGATGAAGCTTGTCGAAAATTCCTTGCCCTAGATGCTTGCCGAAAATTCCCCTTGCTTCCTCTCTTGGAGTTGTCGAAATTCCTCTTGCTCTCTCTATTGGTCTTGTCGAAATCTCCTTGGTATTTATAGGGCTAGGCCAAAGTCCTTCTTTGAGAGGAGTTTGAGTTGGAATTAAATTATCTTTAAAGAATATAATTCTTTATTATAATTTTATTCCTATTAGAACTTCTCCTATCCTCTTGGAATTTAATTCTTCTTTAATCTCTGCATGGCAATCAAATTCCTTTGGGCTTGGGCCTTGCTCCATGTCATCTTGGGCTTGTAAAATCATAAATTTCGATATCCCTATTGCTTTTGGTCTTTGTCGACAAATGCCATGGCAACTGGCTCGGCGTCTCCTTCATCATTGCCCTGGCAACTAGCTCGGCATTGCTTTGGCAAGTGATCCTGCACATACACACACAAAAACACACCAAAGCAGCATCTATTTCCACAAAAATCATCAAGTTATGTAATCAAGCTCAACGATTGAAGGAAACATGGATTAATGCATGAATGGCTAACTATGCAACTAATATGAGCCTAAGTCTAACAATAATATGAGTAAAAAGGGTAAGAAAAATAATACTTTTGAACACTTATCAGAACTCAATGGAATGACGGTAAATATAACGGCACGGTAAAACGCCTTCAGCTTAAACCCGAGGCAAAATTATGGAATAAGTTTGTTAAAACTTCTTTAATGCCCACCACACACAATACTACTGTTGATACACCTCGTCTTTTGCTCATACATTCTATCTTGCATAATCGCATCATTAACGTTGGAAAAATTATTTGTGATGAGATTTTTGTATGTGGCACAAAAGACAATGATTCTCTTTTCTTCATGTGCTTAATTTCCAATCTTTGCAAGGAGATGCATGTCCCAAGTGAGTCCACTGATGAAAAGGCCTTACCAAAGTCCAGTTGGAATCGAGAACAAATCTGGAAGCTAATGGGAGAGGCGTTGGTAAAATCCCCAACGCCTTCAATTGCCGCGGTAACTCATATCGCCTCGGTAACCCCTAATGCCCAAGCAACAGATGCCCGGGCAACTCGGCCAGCAACCCCAGGACAACTTGAAGCACTCTTACAATCGCTGGCGAACCGCCTTAGGCAAATTGAATACCAAAAATTAATGTTCATGTTGTACATGAAGGATCACAACAATGCCATCACCTAAGTCATCATGGAAAAGTACCGGACAGCCGCGTGCGGTTCCTCATCTTTCCTGTCGAAATCCTTGCCACAGCAACTGCAACAGATGATGCCACAGCAACCTACATTGCGCATGCCTAAGCAGTTGCCACGGCAACCAACAATGAATATGCCACAGCAACCCAAGCTAAAGACGCCCCGACAACCACTACAAAAGCCAAAGGTAAAGCACATATGCCCAAATCAACTCGTACTGAATCATTGTCTAATTTTTTAAATTCAGACGAGTCCTCCATTGCACCAACAAAGACCGCACCAATATAATCCTCTAAGCCCAAGTGAAAAGCCAATGACATTGATGAAGAGGACGATGAGGACAACCCCATACGAGGATCGATTCCACCATTGGCAACAAGAAAGCAACCACCGCATTCAAGCAAGAGAATCAAGACACCGACCAAAAGGAAACTAATCATCCACGACGAACTCTCGGAGTAAGTCCTCGTTTGCATTTTACTTTTCTTCATCTTTATTTTTATTTTTCTTTATTGCATGCATTGAGGACAATGCCTCACTCGAGTTTGGGGGGGATTGTTCTTAGTTAGTTGCCATGTTTAGTTGCATTCATCTTAAGTATTGCATTTAGGATGCATAAATTGGTTGTCATGCCTTTAGTTGGAACAAGAATTACCTAGATTTGATGAATATACGATGATGACTTTGCCAATGTACTTAATTGATAGAACTTTTTATTCTAGGATAAACATGGAAACACTTAGAATCGTACTATGATGCTAAACTTGATGAAACACTGTTGTGGCTTGATTGATTTAAGGAATTCTAGCGAACCTAGGTTGATAGTTAAAAAGTTGAGGGATTAGAATAAAAATTGGATGAATGCTAGAAGTGTCCGAAATTGGCTCTAGTATGTGCTAAAAATTGATCGCTAGAGGTGCCCAAAATTGGCTCTATTAAGTGCTAAAATTGATCGCTAGAGGTGCCCGAAACTGGCTCTAGTCGAATAAATTAATTAACTTGAGAAAACTAAAAACAAAACACTAAAGGTGCCCAAAACTGGCTCTAGTTAAAACATGTCAAAAGAACCCAATGAAGTAATTTGAAATCCTCTTGTTTGCATAAAATTTGAAAAATCAACTTGCACACAATTTCGCACACACTCACAAGCATTATAGTTTGATTCCGAGTAACTCCTAGGTTTTCTGAAAAATGAAAAGCCAATCATACTTTGTGCCACGGTTCTGAGAATTGAAATCAAGTTCAAAGCTACGTTTGTGAAAATTGAAGTCTTGGCGGGTAATTATTAGTTTGCATTGCTTGAGGACAAGCAATAGTTCGAGTTTGGGGGTGTGTTAAGTGTTCAAAAGTACTATTTTTATTACCCTTTTTATTCTTATCATTGCTAGACTTAGGCTCATATTAGTTGCATTATTAGCCACTCATGCATATTTGCATTGTTTCCTTGGTGGACAAGCTTGATTTCATATTTTGCTTAATTTTGTGGAAAAAGATAATGCTTTGGTGTGTTTTGTGTGTGTGTGCAGAATCACTTGCAAAAGTAAGGCTGGAACTAGTTGCCATGGCAATGCATGAAGGAGATGCCGAGCTAGTTGCCATGGTAATCTTTGACAAGGAATAAGATGATATGTTAGTCGAAATTGATGACTAGATAAGCCCAAGATGACGTGGAGCAAAGTTAAATCCCAAAGGAGTTTGATTTCCCTGAAGAGGTTAAAGAGAAATTAAATCCCAAGAAGATAGGAGAAGTTTTACAAGGAATTTAAATATAATAAAGAATTATATTCTTTAAAGATAATTTAATTCCAACTTAACTTCCTCCTCAAAAAAGACTTTGACCTAGCCCTACAAATTGAAGACCATGTCGTCAACTCCAAAGAGGGAGAGAGGGGAGAATTTTCAAAAAAGGCAAGGGAGATTTCGACAAAGCTTTGGAGAGATTTCGACAAGGCTTCAACCATTCTTCATCTTTTTCTTTCTTGTTCAATTAGGTTTATGCTATGAATTCTTTGTTTTGTGTTTCTTTGGAACCTAGCCATGAACTAAATCTATTTGGCTAAGGCTATTATGTTTTGTGGTTGTGAGAAACAATTGGATTTTGTTTAGGTAATAAGAGTTTGCACTTTCAATTCAAGGTTTACTCATTCTTGGTTCTTATTCTTGTTTGCGAGTGAATTGGGAGAGGATCTCGTAACTTCATCTATTTATCTAATATCAGGGGAGTTAAATTCAAGAAACAAATGAGTATGGTCTTTATTCAATCTATTGATGGTGAAGATTAATCCGGCTTAGGGATAAGTTAAGGATTTCAACGACTAAGAAGAGCGCAAGATTGGTTGTTGTTCACCCTTGATTCACGCAGGGATGTATTATCAAGGCATGCACAAATAGCTAGAGTTTCGACTTAGGGACAAGAATAAACCATTGAAGAACGCACCGTCGAGCCTTGAAGTTGTTGCCCAGCCACCACCCAAGTATTTGCCCAGCTAGTCGCCCAGGCAACCATCGATTAGTTGCCAAGGCATCCCCGTTGTGCAAGTTGCCCGGCAATTGAGTTGCCTTTACACTCTTTTACCAAGACGATCTAATCGGCTATCACTCCTCAACTCACGATAACCTGGCCTATTCTCTCTCATTTGATTTCATCTATTCTTTTACTTTATTGCTTTCTAGTTTAGTTGTTAGTTAAAACTCCTACAATCTTCTACTTGTGTTCTTTTACTTTTTACAGTGCAAGAAATTAGATTCTTGAAGTGGCACCAATCCCTGTGGAGACGGTATCTTTTATACTATAACTTGCGACGTGTACACTTGCACAATTACTGAGCACTTGTTACGTGCAACAATGACTGATGAGGCTTTTAGTAGGCAATTCTTACAGTTGATCTAAGGAGTGGTTAGAGCAACGGGTGTCGTACCTGAGGCCTCTATTTCTCAGGCCTTGATCTCTAGTGGGGCTAGGACATTCGAAGGCCCTACTGGGGGAGCCCCGACTGAGGCAGATGAGTGGCTTCGTGATCTTGAGAGAAGTATGGATCAGTTGGGTCTTGAGCTGTCTAGGAAATATTTGGGAGCCGTATCTATACTCTATATGAATGCCCACATTTGGCAGGAATATGTAGTGAGCAGTGTACCTGCCAATCGTATGACATAGGAGTTTTTAAAAAAATGCTTCAGGATTCGATTCATTGGAGAGCATTTTATGAGACATATGCGAGAGCTGTTCAGGACTCTTGTACAAAGAGATATGACTGTATTAGAGTATGAAAGAGAGAATTCCTAGATTTGTTAAGATTTAGGTTTAGTTTGGTACCTACTAAGAAGGAGAATTGTCAGAAGTTTGCACTTGGACTTAGACATGGGTTGTGTATTCAAGTTATTGGCCATCTAGATGAGGATTTTGATACGGTGGCTAAGAGGGCGAAATATTTAGAGGAAGTAGAGTTTTTGGCCACAGGTGGTGACAGAGTAGATTGAGAGAGATCTAGGAGGCCACCGGTTCTCGATTCTTGTTTGTGTCCTAATAAGAGAACTCGTACCTCTGCTTATCAGAGGGGTAATGTCGGCTCTAGTCTTGTTGCTTCCTCGACACCAGTAGCTAGTTGAGATGATTCATCTGGTTTATCTCCATTGCCTTCTTGTGAGCACTGTGGTAAGAGACACAAGGGAGAGTGTAAGAGGATGTTAGGTACTTGTTTCCGTTATTCTTGAAGGGTTGTCCACTTTCACCTTTTGCACCTTGAGCATCCTTCCAAACTCTTGCACGTTCATAGACTTATGTTCAGACTCCAGCTAAGGGTCATAATCAGAGTAAGCCTTTTGGGTCTACTACCAGGTCTGACAGTAGAGCCCAATCTTATAAGAGTAGGGGGCGATTTTATCTGAGGCTAGGTAGTTAGCTCTTGTGTATGCTACCAGACGACAAGATGATAGAGATGAACCAGATGTCATTGCAGGTACATTTACCATTCATTATGTTCCATATTTTGTATTACTCGATAACTGTTCAACCCAATCCTATATTTCAAGATTCGTGTCCCGAGACCTTCATATTTTGATTGAAGCCAAAGAGAGTGTTGTTACAGTTATAAGCCTTGTGGGTCAGTTTATGATTGTGGATAAGGTGTTCAGGCGCTGTCTTCTTGAGGTTCAAGGGGAAATCTTTATGGCCAACCTTATAGAGCTTTTGTTGAAGGAGTTCGATCTGATTTTGGGCACAGATTGGTTGTCTGAACATCAGGTTAGTCTAGATTTTAAATTAAAAAGTGCCACCTTAAAGACCTCTGATAAGTGTTCAAAAGTACTGTTTTTATTACCCTTTTTACTCATATTATTGTTAGACTTAAGCTCATATTAGTTGCATAATTAGTTATTCATGCATTAATTCATGTTTCTTTCCACCGTTGAGCTTGATTACATAACTTGGTGATTTTTGTGGAAAAATATGCTGCTTTGGTGTGTTTTTGTGTGTGTGCAGAATCACTTGCCTAAACAAGGCTAGAACCAGTTGCCAGGGCAGTGCATGAAGGAGATGTCGAGTTAGTTGCCAGGGCAATGCATGAAGGAGACGCCGAGCCAGTTGCCAGGGCAATTGTCGACAAAGAATAAGGTGATATGGTAGTCGAAATTGATGACTAGACAAGCCCAAGATGACGTGGAGCAAAGCTAAATCCCAAAGGAATTTGATTTCCATTAAGAGATTAAAGAAGAATTAAATTCCAAGAAGATAGGAGAAGTTCTAGTAGGAATATAATTATAATAAATAATTATATTCTTTAAAGATAATTTAATTCCAACTTAACTTCCTCCTCAAAGGACTTTGACCTAGCCCTATAAATAGATCACCATATCGTCAACTTGGAGAGGGCAAGAAGAGGGAAAATTTCGACAACCCCAGAGAGCAAGGAGAGAGGAATTTCGACAACTCCAAAGGGCAAGAAGGAAGAGATTTCGACTAGAGAGCAAGGGGAGAGAGTTTGATTTCTTTTTCTTCTTCTTTACTTCCATTAGATTCATGGTTTGTGGATTATTCTTTGTATATCTTTTGAACCCAACCATGAACTAACTTGATTGGTTAGGGTTATTTTGTTTTTTTGTTGTGAGAAACAATTGGATTTTATTTAGGTAATAAGAGTTTGCACTTTTCTATTCAAGGTTTACTCATTCTTGGCTTTTATTCTTGTTTGCGAGTGAATTGGGAGAGGATCTCGTAACTTCATCTATTTATCTAATATCGGGAGAGTTAGATTCAAGAAACGAATGAGTATGGTCTTTATTCAATCTATTGATGGTGAAGATTAATCTGGCTTAGGAATAAGTTAAGGATTTCAACGGCTAAGAGGAGCGCAAGATTGGTTGTTGCTCACCATTGATTCACTCAGGGATGTATTATCAAGGCATGCACAAGTAGCTAGAGTTTCGACTTAGGGATAAGAAGAAACCATTGAAGAACGCTCTGCCGAACCTTGAAGTTGTTGCCCAGACGCCCAAGTAGTTTCCCAGCTAGTCGCCCAGGCAACCATCGATTAGTTGCCCAGGCAACCCTGCTGTGCAAGTTGCCACGGCAACTGAGTTGCCCTTGCACTCTTTTACCAAGATGATCCAATCGGCTATCACACCTCAACTCATGATAACATGACCCATTCTCTCTTTTGATTTCATCTATTCTTTTAGTTTATTGCTTTTACTTTACTCGTTAAAATCAACTCCTACTATCAATTGTGTTTTTACTTTTACAGTGCGATAACTAAAGCAAAGTGGCCCAAACCAATCCCTGTGGAGACGATACTCGTATCACTTTATTACTTGTGACGTGTATACTTGCACAATTGCGTAGCACTTATTACACGCAACAAGTTTTTGGCGCCGTTGCCGGGGATTGGCAATTGGTGTTAGTTATTTTTGTTATTGCATTTTTTTCTTTTAGTTTTACTAACTTTTCTTTTTGTTTATTTTATCAAAAAAAAATTGAGGTGCACTACAAGTTAAGGAACATCAACATGTCGGGAAATAAAGGCCAATCTATTCGAGAGATGATGTTGGAAGATATGAATCAATCCAATCAAGAGTTTCTTGCACCCTTTGATGATTACCTATACCAACCGAGAAAAGCCCAAAGAACTTATACCGTGGAAAAATCTTGTGCTATGTGTGGAGAACATCATGTGTTTGAAAATTGCCCTCACATTTTCGGTGCATATAACTACATGGAGGACCATAGAGGGAACCATCAGCAAAATTTTTCATGGTATGGTCAAAAAGCTCAAAAAAAATTTTACCATAACAATTTTGCCGCAGCAACAGATATGCCATGGCAATGTAGTCCTTTTCAAGAGCATTTCAATTCCTTGGAGGAAACGTTACTAGCTTCCTTGGCTAGACTTGACGGATCAATTGAAGAGATTCGAGAGTTATCAAAATCTATGGATACGAGGATAGCTCAGTGGGATGCAACCTTAGGGGATTTAGAAGATCAATTGGGGAGATCCACATATGTCATGGATAACATGCACCAACAATTCATTCCTAGGGATACTGACATCCCAAGGCAAGAGGATAAGGAGCAATGCAAAGAAAGCTCTTCGATGTGTGGAGAACAACTAGAACCTCAAAGTCAAGAGGATGCCAATGAGGGAGACTGCCCAACACCTGATGAGCCTGAACAACAAATTGCCTCGGCAATGATTGAGGAGCCTGAACAGAGCAATGCCACGACAACACTCAGTGAAGCTGAGAACAACAATACTACAGCAAATTCCGAGGAACCTGATGCCCATAAGGTTACAACGTTGATGTTGAAGCAGGAATCTGTAGATTGCTCTTATCTACAATTGTCACGTCAATTACACGACCACATGCAAGATCAACGAGATGATAATACTTTGCCAATGGAATATGAGCAGGTAATGGTTGAACCTTTCGAATTCTTTAAAAACTCACCTCGTCTATTGCATGTATGTCTTGAGGAACCGAGGTTGGTAGATTTGAAGCCATCTAAATCTCTATTGATGGATATATTTGAGAGGCCAAAAGAAAATGGTGTTTGGATTCGTAAAGCTTTTCAGAAAATTAGTTCTTCCCTTGACTTACAGCAAATTTTGGCAATTGATTGCCACGGAAATTGGCTTGAGCAACAATTGCCACGACAACAAAGGCTACATCCAATCATGATAGAAGTCAAAAAGAATGAGGTAATTGAATGGTTGAGAATGGATATAATTTTTCCTATTAATATATTTGTGCCTTCAGGAATAGTAGCAAGGTGGAGAGTATACATGGACTACAAGCGAACAAAGAAGAAAGACACCTCCACCATGGTAACGCAAAAGGGAGTAGTGGCAAGCACATTGGCCAAACTCTTTTTGGGCAATATTGTCACCCGATGGAGGGTACGGATGGACTATAAGAAGTATCGAAAACGACCATCCTCAAGTTTTCTCAGATATGCACTAACATTAGAAGAAGCATGATGGCACTCTTTTCAGACATGGTCGAAGACTTCCTTGAGATCTTCATGGATGATTTTTTCATTTTTGGTAGTGACTTCAACAGTTGCCTCGACAAGTTAGAGAATGTGTTGGCAAGATGTGAAGAAACTGATTTAGTCCTTAATTGGGAAAAGTGCCATCTTATGGTAGATGAAGGAATAGTGCTCAGCCACAAGATTTCATCCAAGGGAATTGAAGTAGACAAAGCTAAGGTGGACGTGATCGAGAGACTACCCTCACCAAGATAAAGTCTTCAATTTTGATGATTCTTGCGCCCAAGCATTCGAAACCCTAAAGGAAAAGCTTGCCTCGGCAACCCTCAATGCCGCAGCAACCCTTGATGCCTCGGCAACCATGGATGCGCATGCCTCGGCAACCTTCAACACTGCAGTAACTCCTGATACGCACGCCTCGGCAACCCCTAACTGTTAGAATTAAACCATAACTAAATATGAAATCTAAACCCAGGATCTATCATGTCAAATCATCAAGAATAATAAACCGAATGCGGAAGCGTACCTGAATTAATTGATAGATGAAAAACCTTGAATCTTTTGATGAAGATCGCCTAAAATGTGGTTGTGATCTTCCAAGAAGATAGGTTTTCTCTTGATGTAAAACTCTCTGACGGGGAAAGAGAGAAAAACAAGTTAACCTATTTCTTGGGGACCACTACCTCTTTATATAGTTGATTTAATAATCAACTATTAAGTATTTATAACTCTGCCCCTCATCGAATTATAAATACATCTTATGGTATCTACACTTTTATTTCCATGACATTTTAATACCCATGACACACCTAACATAATTGGTCACTTAATTTTGTGTCATACTTTAAAATAGCAATATACATTATACATATGTGCCCACTATTACGGATTTTAATCCAGCAATCTCCCACTTGGGCAACATATGTTTCTTGACAAATGTATAACCTTATGAGCTCAAAAATTTGCTATTATATAATAGGTATTCTATAACAATCTCGTCCATCAACTATATCCATATAGGATCAAAGCAGTCTTTGTCGTATCAATCATGACAAGACCCATCAATGGTCACGTATACAAATATAGTCAAATGACATAGATCAATCATGGATGCGTAGCGTGGAAAATTACATGAAATGTGAACCGAACATGTCTATTTCCAACTGGTCCTCCTAAACCTTAGCGAGATCAAACTTTACTGAATTCAGAGTGTGCATAAACCAAAAGAACTTTATTTCTGCAGAAAATAATCTTAAAATATCCTTAAACTGAAGTAACTGAAATTGTGTCTAAAACGAATGAGCATTTTTCAAAATTACAAACTCCCACTAAAACTGAATATCCTTAAATAACATTACACCCACATGAGTAGTGTTCTCATGAAAGACCTAGGTGTCGGTTTCTTAATAAGCGCAAATTATGGAGTTTGTACCAAATGCTCTATAGACACACAACCACTCAAATTTTCTTTAACAACTAGGAACTTAATATTTATGTGCTTCAAATTTAAAGTGTTCCTATTGTTTATAGAATAAATGAATGCATATTTATTGTCACAAAATAACCGAAGTGGTCTTTCTATTCAATCTATAATTAGCAGCCCATGTGACAAAATTCTTTTGCATCAATATTCTAATAGAATCAAGTCTCAGAAACTTGATGATCTCTAACTTACCGTAACTCCGATATGTGAGCATGTAATTTTTGTTCTCTAAATATATTTCATAACCCTATTGACTGCTATTCAATGATCCATAATATGATTGCTTAAATATCTGTCTAACATTCCAACAATGTACGCAATATCCAAACGCATACATACTTGAGCATAAATTAGAATCTCAATAGCTTATGCATATGGAATCTTTTGTATTTTCTAAATTTCAAGGTTACTTTTAGGGCATTGAGTAAGACTAAATTTGTCTTCTTTAGCAATTTGAGTATCACTTGGTTTACTCCCACTGAACTTGTAGTATATACAATTGTCAACCAAATTTATCTCAAAGCCGAATGAAATAATCAATATGAAATTTATAATTTCATTAATGAGAGTCCTACTTAAGCTCATATATGAATTTATTTAATTTACATATCATTGATTTTGTATCATTAGACACAAATCTATGATTGTACCATATAATTCATTTCTTCAATGTCGTCATTGAAAAACACAAGCCTAACATCCATCTTATGTAGCTCAAGTTTAAAATAAGAAACAAGCGTCATGATTATCTTGAAAGAGTATTTCAATGAAACTTGAGAGAAAGTCTCCACAAAATCAATGTCTTCTTTTAGAGTATATCCTTTAAATACAAGACATGCCTTATACTTGTCCGCATTATCATTTGCATCCCTCGTGGTTTTAAATATCCATTTACAACCAATTGGTTTGCACCTTCATGTAATGAGACAAGTTCCTAAACTTTATTGTCTTGCATAAAATTATACTCTTCTTGAATGACATCAATTCACTTTTGAGAGTCAGAACTTTTATGATTTGATAAAAAATGAATGAATCATTTTCTATCATTCCATTATTATCCTTATTTTCTTGAAGAAATACAACGTAATAATCCAGAATAGTATTTCTCCTTCCTCTCTTGGATATCTTTAATGACACTTGTTTTTGAGGTTGTTGAGTTTGTTCTTCTGAAAACAATTACCTTATCTTGAATGAAAGTTGTTCAACATTGTTTTGCTGAGGTACTTGATTCACTTCTTGATTAATGATAGGTTTGAAAACCTAAACATCGTCAAAAGTGATAGTAGGAATTAAATTATAATCCAATTCCTGCTCAAAATCAATGTATCTAACCTTATTTCTCCCTCCAAACTCAACATCCTAAAAAAAATTATAGATCTCTCCTTAAATAATTCCTAATGTGGGATCATAAAACTTACAACACATGGATCACTCAAAATAACTGAAGTAGTTGCTTGGTTTTGAAGTTTAATTTCTTCACATGTGTCCTAACTTATTACAAAAGAATCAACCCTTTGTAACTTATCGTTGTTTCTTTTGAGTTGGACCCTTAGCAACCTTTTTTTAATATTTTCTTTTATTGCCCTTATTCTTAGAGACACTAACTAAATGAGCACTAACTGAATGAGTACTTTTACATTTATAATGCTTCAACTTTTCTTCCTCTTTAACATAATTAGAAATAAGCTCATTTAAAGTCTATTTCTCCTTTTGACAGTTGTAACTAATTTTGAATTGATTAAACTGTATAGGAAGCGATACCAAAATCATAAGAACAAACAATTGTTAGAAAGTTTGATCTTATGTGCCTTAAATTTTGAAGCAATATTAAACATTTTTCATAATGTACTTCCTCACATTTCCTTGACCCTTATACTTCATAGACATCAAAGAAAGCATAAGTGATGTCATCTTAACCTTAATGTTTTGGGTAAATCATTTCTTAATTTCGTCAAGGAAACCCTTAATATGAGTAATCTCTTTAGATTTGTGCTCCTAAAGACTTATAGAATGTTGTTCTTTATGATCATTAGACTCGTACAATTTGAACAATTTCCCCTCTCAAAATCCCTTTTTATGGGTGCTTACTCACAGTGAGAGAGGTGAAAGTTATTCTTCCCTTAGTGCAAAGTCTGTGTTCATACAACCAAATACTATATGTAAGTGTCTTTTCTATTCCTTGAAACTAGTATTACTAAACATGAATGTAGAATGTATTTAACAGATATTGTGACAGCAAAGATAAATTACCTAAATATAGAACAAAAATAAATAAATAAATAAAATAAAAACAAGCTCACATAAATATTCATAAGTAAACAAATAAATTCAAAATAATGGCTAGTTCCCCTCAAGATACCAAGCACAACATTAATATCAAGTCTTTGGACAGTAATATTAACTGTAAGCGGTACTCTTGTTGTAGCAATCAGACATTGACAATAAACTATGTCAAACAATATATTAATTTTTGGACTAACGTATTGCTTACATAAAATACCTTATAATTGTCACACATTTATCGCCACAGTTGTCGTTGTAATTCTGCCAAATATTAACTTTCCATTGGGCCAATTAATAAGCACATGAATTACAAAAACCCATAATTATCTTAATATTTTAAATAAACTAATCTACACAAAAACGGTCACTTTGGTGACATTATGTTTCAATTAATCCATTAAAATATTAGACACCCAAAACCAAAATATGAATTTAATTGTTTCAAAATATTTGTCTTAATTTTATCTTTCAATCAAATTAAAAGATAACCAAAATAATAATAAATTTGAATAATGGTAAACCTCATATCAAGATACCGAACACTCCATTAATATTTCATCTTTGGACAAAACATTAACTTGCAAGTGATATCTTGGTACAGTAATCAAACATTGATAATAAGAACATGTAAAACATAAATCTTCCTTTGGGCCGATTTATTGCTCACATATAAAACTGAATAATTATCACATGTTTATTACCACAGTTGCACATGTAATAATGTTAATTATTAACCTTCCTTTGGGCCGATTAATACTAACATAATCCGACTTACATGCACAAAACCTTCTATATATTAAAATAAAATAATTTCTACAATAGAGGTCACTTTGGTGACTTAATGCTTCAATTAATTTATCTCAAAATATATTACATAAATGTACCGATATTCAAATTTAAAATTTTGTAACAGTCAACTAAATTTTCTGATAACACTTAAGTTTTCGAAATAACTCAGAATAAGGTTGTCTATATAGGGCTATCAGAAATAGAAAAACTGAATCTTTGACTGTTTTCCCCCCAAAAAAATTCCTTAAACATGCATTTACCGAAATTAAAGTCGAATTCAAAACAATCAATCTTTAACTAAAGTCAAAATCAGAAGTATCATGTAAATGAATAATTCATATACTGATCGCATGAAACTTTAATATGCATAATAACCTTACGATCAAAAGAAATAAAATTCTTGATTAATCGAATTAAAAATCTATCAATTCCAAATCCATGTTATGTAATTCATAACATTAACCACATATTTACTTTATTTATTCCATAACTGATATAAAAACAAGTAATACGTAATATAAAATTGCAAAATAATATGCAACCTAAAATCTGAATCCTTAGTCCAATAGTAAGCAATAATCCACTGCTTCTAATCAAGATTGATTATAAAATTTGCAAGCCATGTGCCATATTTACAATGAAAATAAACTTAATCTTTTCCTACTTAACAACAAATGCAATTCCAAAACCAAAATATATATAGCCTAACAGTAGAGTGATTCAAAGCCAAACAAAAAACACGATTAAAAGGCAAGCAATCGAGACCAAAAATACATCAATTGATATGTATATTTCTAATTAATGTTGCATAAAGATTAAACCCCTTAAGTATGCATCTAAACTGTCCAAACTTGAATTTTAAGAAAATAGGCCCTTGAATTGCAATAAACCTAATTTTGAACAGAATTTTAAGAGTTGAGTTTGCAGCAAATATATACCAACCATAAAATAAAAAATAAGAAACTGAAATATCAATTGCTTTAACATGAATTCTCTCAAAATCAACCGGATTTAGTTTATAAATAGAGAGAGACAAAATTGAACATAATAAAAATAAGGGGACTTTGATGTAAAATTTCCCATTCAAAGAACGTGTATCCGAAGTTTGACAATGGCAGACTTCATGTGTCCCCTATTCCTTATTACGATTAATTAGAAAACCTAACTTTACCATGAGCCATATTTTATAATAAAATCAAATGTTAAAAATTTGATTTAATTTACCTTATGCTAGTCGGCTATGATCTTTATCGGCTACAAGTGAATTTGAAACACAACAATCAAAGTTAACATAGTTAAAACTATGATGCTTTAAGATTTTCAATCGCATAGATATAGTACGATTATGAAAAACAAAATTTAAAACTGAATCAAAAATTCAAATCCACAAAACCTTAATAATGAATCAATAAAAAAAATTAATTCATTCTCAATGATTCAACATGACGAGGCTCTGATACCACTTGTTAGAATTAAACCATAACTAAATATGAAATCTAAACCCAGGATCTATCATGTCAAATCATCAAGAATAATAAACCGAATGCGGAAGCGTACCTGAATTAATTGATAGATGAAAAACCTTGAATCTTTTGATGAAGATCGCCTAAAAGGTGGTTGTGATCTTCCAAGAAGATAGGTTTTCTCTTGATGTAAAACTCTCTGACGGGGAAAGAGAGAAAAACAAGTTAACCTATTTCTTGGGGACCACTACCTCTTTATATAGTTGATTTAATAATCAACTATTAAGTATTTATAACTCTGCCCCTCATCGAATTATAAATACATCTTATGGTATCTACACTTTTATTTCCATGACATTTTAATACCCAAGACACGCCTAACATAATTGGTCACTTAATTTTGTGTCATACTTTAAAATAGCAATATACATTATACATATGTGCCCACTATTACGTATTTTAATCCAACACTAACGCCTCGACAACCATGGATGCACATGCCTTGGCAACCCTCGACGCCACAGCAACCACTGATACGCACGCCTCGGCAACCATGGATGTGTATGCCTCGGCAACTCTAGACACACACGCCTCGACAACCTTGGGAGTAGTCGCCACGGCAGCACATGCCTCGGCAATACCCTGGTACACGGATTTAGTTAATTTCCTTGTTTGTGGTATTTTACCTTATGGCCTTACTCACCAAGGGAAGAAGCGGTTCCGCCATGATGCTAAGCGTTACTTTTGGTACGATCCTCTTTTGTTTAAACAATGTGCTGATCAGGTTATACGCCGATGTGTTCCTGAAGAGGAGTAACAGAATGTACTCCGACAATGCCATTCTTCACCCTATGGAGGACATTTTGGAGGAACTCGTACCACGGCCAAAGTTTTACAATCCGGTTTGTATTGGCCAACACTGTACAAAGATGCCCAAGAGTTTTACAAGCAATCTGATCGTTGCCAGAGGACGGGCAATATCACCTACAAACCAATGGGCAATCAAGACCGTGAATATGGATTAGGAAAGTGTCGGACAAAAGCGTTTGTTTTACCTCAACGAGATAGAAGAATTTCGTGCACTCGCCTATAACAATGCACAAATTTACAAGGAGAAAACAAAGCAATGGCACTACAAGAAACTATTGCCACGACAATTCATGCCAGGGCAACTAGTTCTCTTATTCAATTCTCAACTAAAACTTTTCCCGGGAAAACTAAAATCAAGATGGTCGGGACCATTCGAAGTTGTCAAACCATTCTCCCATGGTGTCGTGATAATCAAGTCCATTACCGACGAACATGAATTCAAAGTTAACGGACAAAGGTTGAAGCACTACAACGGTGCCCATGTAGAACGAAACAAAGAAGTTGACACCTTAGGAGATGCATGAGCATGCTCTCCTTTCGATATTTTCTTTTTCTTTTTCTTTTTTCTTTTCGAACTATTTTTTTCTTTTCTTTCTATTATTTTCAGTTATCTTTTTTTTCTCTTTATTTATTTTTGAAATTTTTAGGAGATATTTTATTTTTCTTCATTATCTTTAGTTTCCATGTTTTCTTTTCCACAACAAGACTCACAACCACCATGCTAAGGAAATTTACTGCTGACTACTTGCCACAATAACCACAACAGAAACTGGCGATGCCTAGGCAACAACAATGGCTTCGGCAACTACTGATGCCCATGCAAGTGAACCTGCATCGGCAAACATGGATCAAATCAAAGCAATGCTATTCACGCGGTACCAGTATTCAACCACCGATTGAAAAATGAATCAAGCAAACGGCACGAAGGAAACTTATCACTCGAGGTGACGACCTCTCCGACTAACTCATTTCATTTAGTTTCTTTTAAATTTTGTTTCACTCTTACATGCATTGAGGACAATGCTTCTCTCGAGTTTGGGGAGGTATTGGTTTCTAGTTAGCTTCATGTTTAGTTGCATTCATTTTTAGCAATCACATATAGGTTGCATATGTTACTTGTCATTCCTTTAATTAGATTTAATTGTTAATACTTGTTGAATATCCAATGATGAATTTTTGCCACTGCACTTAATTGAAAGAACCTTTAATTTTAGGATTGCATGAAAAGAACTTAGAATTTTACTATGATGCTGAATTTTTTTTTACACGGTTGTGGCTTGTTGATTGAAAGAAACTTAGTGAACTTAGGTTGCTTAAAATTAGGGTAAATTTGAAATTGAAAATTAAAAGTTAATTTCTTGCTAGAGGTGCCCAAAACTGGCTCTAGTAGTAATTGCACTTTCTTGCTAGAGGTGCCCGAAACTGGCTCTAGTAGTTAATGCACATTAAAGAATCGCTAGAGGTGCCCGAAATTGGCTCTAGTCGACTAAAATAAAATGAGAAATTGCTTACTTTGCTAGAGGTGCCCGAAATTGGCTCTAGTGAAAATAAAAATAAATGCCCCGATAATTAAATTGATAAAAGCCTATTGTTCACATAGAATCTTGAAAATCAACTTGTACACAACTACGCACACACATTGTCACGAGCACTATAGTTTGATTCCGGGTAATTTTTGTGCTATCCGAAGAATTAAAAGGTGATCATACTTTGTGCCACGGTTCCGAGGTTTGAATTCAAGTTTAAAGCATGTCTTTGATGATTAAAGTCTTGGCAGGTAATTGTTAGTTTGCATTGTTTGAGGACAAGCAATAGTTCGAGTTTAGGGGCGTGATAAGTGTTCAAAAGTACTATTTTTATTACCCTGTTTACTCATATTATTGTTAGACTTAAGCTCATATTAGTTGCATAATTAGTTATCCATGCATTAATTCATGTTTCTTTCCACCGTCGAGCTTGATTACATAACTTGGTGACTTTTGTGGAAAAAGATGTTGCTTTGGTGTGTTTTTGTGTGTGTGCAGAATCACTTGCCTAAACAAGGCTAAAACCAGTTGCCAGGGCAGTGCATGAAGGAGATGCCGAGTTAGTTGCCAGGGCAATGCATGAAGGAGACGCCGAGCCAGTTTCCAGGGCAATTGTCGACAAAGAATAAGGTGATATGGTAGTCAAAATTGATGACTAGACAAGCCCAAGATGACGTGGAGCAAAGCTAAATCCCAAAGGAATTTGATTTCCATTAAGAGATTAAAGAAGAATTAAATTCCAATAAGATAGGAGAAGTTCTAGTAGGAATATAATTATAATAAAGAATTATATTCTTTAAAGATAATTTAATTCCAACTTAACTTCCTCCTCAAAGAAGGACTTTGACCTAGCCCTATAAATAGATCACCATATCGTCAACTTGGAAAGGGCAAGAAGAGGGAAAATTTCGACAACCCCCAGAGAGAAAGGAGAGAGGAATTTCGACAACTCTAAAGAGCAAGAAGGGAGAGATTTCGACAAGAGAGCAAGGGGTAGAGAGTTTGATTTCTTCTTCTTTGCTTTCATTAGATTCATGGTTTGGGGATTGTTCTTTGTATATCTTTTGAACCCAACCATGAACTAACTTGATTGGTTAGGGTTATTGTGTTTTGTTGTTGGGAGAAACAATTGGATTTTGTTTAGGTAATAAGAGTTTGCACTTTTCTATTCAAGGTTTACTCATTCTTGGCTTTTATTCTTGTTTGCGAGTGAATTGGGAGAGGATCTCGTAACTTCATCTATTTATCTAATATCGGGAGAGTTAGATTCAAGAAACGAATGAGTATGGTCTTTACTCAATCTATTGATGGTGAAGATTAATCTGGCTTAGGAATAAGTTAAGGATTTCAACGGCTAAGAGGAGCGCAAGATTGGTTGTTGTTCACCCTTGATTCACGCAGGCATATATTATCAAGGCATGCACAAGTAGCTAGAGTTTCGACTTAGGGATAAGAAGAAACCATTGAAGAACGCTCTGCCGAACCTTGAAGTTGCTGCCCAGACGCCCAAGTAGTTGCCCAGCTAGTCGCCCAGGCAACCATCGATTAGTTGCCAAGGCAACCCCGCTGTGCAAGTTGCCACGGCAACTGAGTTGCCCTTGCTCTCTTTTACCAAGACAATCCAATCGGCTATCACACCTCAACTCATGATAACCTGACCCATTCTCTCTTTTGATTTCATCTATTCTTTTAGTTTATTGCTTTTACTTTACTCGTTAAAATCAACTCCCACTATCAATTGTGTTTTTACTTTTACAGTGCGATAACTAAAGCAAAGTGGCCCAAACCAATCCCTGTGGAGACGATACTCGATACTCGTATCACTTTATTACTTGCGACGTGTATATTTGCACAATTGCGTAGCACTTATTACACGCAACAGCCTCTGATGGCCGATTTGTAGTGTTAGTCGGTGAGTGTCGAGGTTACCTGTCCAATATGGTTTCTGCTCTAACTACCGACAGGATAATTCGGAAGGGATATGAGATATTCATTGCTTGCTTCCTAAATACGAAGGGCTTTTTATTTAAGATTGAGGAAATTCGCACCGTTAGTAAGTTTCCTTATGTTTTTCCTAAGGAGTTGTTTGGGTTACCTCCAGATAGGGATGTCGAGTTTGAGATTGAAACTTATCTAGGTTCTGCACCTGAGTCCATGGATCCTTACCGTATGGCCCTAAGGAGCTTAATAAGCTAAAAGTTTAGTTGCAAGAATTGCTTGATCGCGGTTTCATTCGACCCAGCTTTTCTCTATTGGGAGCTTCAGTTTTCTTTGTTAAGAAGAAAGATGATTCACTCTGGATATGCATTGACTACCAGAAGTTGAACAAGTTGACCGTGAAGAATAAATATTCGTTACCTAGGATTAATAATTTGTTTGAAAATTTTCAATGAGCCACTATTTTCTTAAAGATTGATCTTCGATCTGGGTACTATCAGTTGAGACTAAAAGGCTCTAATGTTGCTAAGACGGCTACTCGTACCAGATACGGGCATTATGAGTTTCTAGTGATGCCTTTTGGTCTGACCAATGCACCGACTACCTTTATGGACATGATGAACCGTGTGTTTAGGCCCTTTACAAACTGGTTGGTTGTCGTATTCATCGATGATATCTTGGTCTATTCTCGGACAGAGGCATAACACGTTGAACATATGAAGATTGTCTTGCAAACTCTGAAGGAGCATCACCTGTATGCTAAGCTGAGCAAGTGTGAATTTTGGCTCAAGGGAGTAACAGTTATGGGGGCATGTTGTATATGTTAGGGGTATCCAAGTTAATCCAAGTAAGATCGACGCTATCACCAGTTAGAAGCAACCCAAGAATGTCTCTGAGATTCGTGGCTTCTTGGGTTTAGTTGGGTATTACCGACGTTTTGTCGAGGGGTTCTCCATTATTGCTGCCCCTTTAAAAAAGCTTTTTAGGAAGAATATTCCTTTTGTGTTGATTGACGCTCAGTGGACGAGCTTTGAGAAATTGAAGACAGTTTTGACCCAAGCCCCAATATTGACACAACCTGAGTCGGTGAAAAAATTCTCAGTCTATAGTGATGCTTCACACTCTGGACTTGGTTGTGTACTAATGCAAAATGGAAAGGTAATCACTTATGCATTACGTCAGTTAAGGCAGCATGAGTGTAATTATCCTACTCACAACCTTGTGTTGGCTGCTGTTGTCTTTGCTTTGAAGATTTGGAGGCACTATCTCTACGGAGAGAAGTGTTATATCTATACTGACCATAATAACTTCAAGACCCAGAAGGAGTTAAATTTAAGGTAGCGTAGTTGGCTTGAACTCCTTAAGGACTATGATTGTGAGATTGAGTACTATTCGAGAAAAGTCAATGTTGTTGTCGATGCCTTGAGCCGTAAGGTAATGTCTGATCTGGGTCTTTGTTTGCCATAATGAGTATCTTTGATGATGGCAGTTTACTAGCCGAGTTGCAGGTTAAGACAACCTTGGTCGAGGAGATTAAGGCCAAAAGGCTCTTAGAAATTTCCCTACTTCATGTTATACAGTAGGTTGAACAAGGATCCATATTTGTTTATGCCTTTGATCAAGATGGGATTCTATGCTTCGAGGGTCGTTATTGTGTACCTGATGACGTCGAGTTAAAGCGAGCCATTCTTAGTGAGGCTTATAGTAGCCCTTATGTTATGCATCCCGATGGGGATAAGATGTAACAGAACTTGAGCCAGAGGTATCGTTGTGTTGGCATGAAAAAAGATATCTCTGATTTCGTGTCGATAGGTGTATGACTTGCCAGCAGGTTAAGGCAGAACATCAGCATCCTTCTGGTCTGTTGCAGCCCATTAAGATTCCTAAGTGGAAATGAAAGTGTGTCACGATGGACTTTGTTACTGGGTCGTCTCTGACTTCTTCTAAAAAGGATTTTGTATGGGTGATTGTTGATCGAATCACCAAGTCAGCTCACTTCATTCATGTTTGAGTTACTTATTCTCTTGAGAAGATGGCTAGATTGTACATCTTAGAGATTGTCAGATTGCATGGTGTACCCTTATCTATCATCTTTAAACGAGATTCAAGGTTCACTTCTTGATTCTAGTTGGCCTTGCATACTGCTTTGGGTACACCTCTGAATTTCAATACATCCTTTCATCCGCAGACCGATGGTCAGTCTAAGAAGGTAATTCAGATTTTAGAGGATATGTTGCGGGGATGCATGATCGAATTTCGTGGCAGTTGGGAAGATTTCCTGCCTTTGGCCGAGTTTGCATATAATAACATTTACCAAGCCAGTATCTGTATGGCATCATATGAGTATCTGTATGATCGTAAGTGGCATACTTCTATCTGCTAGACTGAGTTGTATGATCGAAAGACTTTGGATCTAGAGTTGGTACAAGAGACCAAAAAGATTGTCAGACTGATCTGTGATCGCCTCAATGGGTCTTTTGAAAGACAGAAGTCTTATGCTGATTAGAGAAGGAAAGATATTGAATTTGAGTTCGGTGATCAAGTTTTTCTGAAAGTATCCTTGTGGAAAAAGGTTCTGAGATTTGGACACAAGGGTAAGCTGAGTCCAAGATATATTAGGCCATATCTCATCTTGAAGAGAGTTGGGTCTGTTACTTATCAGCTTGAGTTACCTCATCAGCTTAGCCGTTTTCATAATATCTTTCATGTGTCTTTGTTGAGGCAATACCATCTAGATTCGAATCATGTTATACAAGTTCAAGATGTGGAGTTGAGGCCAAATTTGTCCTATGAGAATGAACTAATACAAATGTTAGATTCTGATGATAGAATCTTGAGAAATAGACGTACCCCTAAGGTCAAAGTTCAGTGGAGAAATTGTAGCATTGCCGAAGCTACTTGGGAGACCGAAAAATTAGTGAGGGATCAGTTTCCGCATCTATTTGATTCAGGTAAATTTTGAGGCCAAATTTTCTCTTTAGGGGGAAGAGTTGTAACACCCTAGTTAAAAAATAGCTTGTCGTTGGCTGTGGGTTTTGAAACCGTAACCCAAAGCCTCTTGAGATGTGTACCCAACCGTTTGAGCTATAAAAGCTCTTAGTGTTAGGCTCTTCAATCTCATTTTATTTCTTACATGCTTCAGGCTAAGGAATTAATGTAAAACCTGGTAAATCCCCCACCTAACTCATTTATTGTTCATCTGAAACCAAGTCTCTCTCGATCTCTCACCTTTCCTCCACCGACAACACCTCTGATCTCCCTAACCACCACCGCGTGGCTGTCACCACCACCATCGGCGTTTTCCAATATTCCCCCGAACGTCCTACCACCAGCTACTCGCAGTGAACGTCCTTTATTCACCATGAAACTCATTTTGAAGGTTTGACAAGAAACCTTCTTTATTTTCTACATTTTTTTGCCACCTTCGATGTCCGTTCGAGTCGTGGTCTTCAGATCCGAGCTTCTCGCGCCGGTGTGAGGAGAACCCAACCGGCCAAACAACTCCAACAAGGGCTTCGTTAGAGCTTCTTCATTTTTGGTTATTCTAGATTTGTTTTAGGTAAGTTTCAGTTAGATTTCGGCTTATTAGATGATGTTTTGGGTTTGGTATAACTCCCTATATGACGAGCTATTGTTTTCTGGCAGAAACGGTATATTTCATGCCTTTGACGACCTTTTTTGGTGACCATTCAGTGACCTGAGACTAAGGGTAAGTGGACCGGTTTAGGATATGGCCCAAGGACCTGAACCGGCTATAAAACCCCAAAAATTGGTCTAGTTAGAATTGGGTTCTGGCGATCGAAAACCCTACACCAAAAAGTCTAAATGTTATATTTTTATTGATCATGTGAAGTATTTTCATCGATAATGGACCATAATTGAGTCCAATATTTAGTAGATACCTTATTGGAGTGTATAAATGCTGAAAATTGGCTAGGTGTATCGATACAATAGTCTCTATATCGGTACGGCCTAATCGTTTTTAATTAACTTACCGAAATTGAGCTAGCTGTATCAATACGGCCATGGGTGTATCGATATGGGCCTCTGTTAAAATTTGTTTTAGTGACCAAATAGAAAAAATTGGGAGTTTAGGGCTGAGACACCTCCTTGGATGTCATCCCACGTGATGTTAATCATCTGAAATGTTAGAAAGATGACATCTTGATAATTGCTATCCAATTTTGGGAAGTGGAAATTCATAGTTTAAGCTTTCCATTACCTAAGGGAAAGCTTCTCATTGGCCCTTTAGGAGGTGGGAAATGACTAAGGATTATAGTTCCTAAAATGAATAAGGAAAAGCTCTCATCTTTGTATTGTTTTAACCGTAACCAAATCCCACCCTTTGTCTTGGAAATAAGCACACACCTCCAGTGTTGTCTTCAACCTCTAGCTCAAGCACACACCTCTCCTATTGAACCCCTTAAACTCAAGCTTTATTTGCTTTAAGAGTTTCATTGTATAGCTATCGGTTGGGTAAGTAGAAACCCTCAATCTATTGTTGATTCCATAGATTATTGAATGTCCAATTTCAAGCTATAATTCTCAAGTCAAACCTTTATTTCTCAAGTATCAATATAAGAATCTATTCCATAGCTAATAGCTATCCTAAGTTTAGAAATGAATATCGATATTGTTATATTAATTGTAACAATTTCCTATGGATTTCTCTAGCTAAAAGGTTGGAGGAAGCTAATCCATCATCTCCAACAAACGCTAGGAAAAATGAATTACGATCCGAGAGTCGTAGAAGCTTCGAAATTCAAGGTGAGTGTAGTCGGAGTCTCGAGAGTTGACTAGGTGCTATCTAGAATCATTGATTATCGATTATTGCATCGCTGACAATAGTATTGAAGGATTTTGCATAAAACTTTATCGGAAATCCATATTGGTAAGTATGGTTAAGTGCATTAAATCCATGTCCGAAGCATTACTGTTATTGTCATCAAAATCATTAAATCATCGTTATTGAATCGTTGCTAATATTGTTATTAAGGGATTTATTATCGAATACCCTTAGTTGGTGACATTGGTAAGTATCGGTAAGTATAGTGTTGAGTATTGGATATCGATTTTCTCATAGTCATTGTTATTGATCATCGCCATCGGTTTCGTCATCATTATTGTCATTGAATTAGAGATACATTGAACATTGATCATTGAACATTGTCATTATTATTTTTGTAAACGTTTTTCATTGAGTAATTGTTATCAATATAGCCACTGTCATCGAAGCATGGTAAATGAAGTATTGATCATTGATATTGTTATTGAGACAATTGAACATTGTCATTGATATTGTTATTGCTATTGAATATCGTTACGGAATCATTGAATCACTGTCTCATCTAATTATTGACAAGATTATTGGAGCTAAGGCCCACTCCTAATATAAGACATGCTTAAAATGAAAGCCCTTGGCCACCTTTGAATATTTGAGAAAAAGGAGTTTGTCTTCAAAATACATTCTACCTAATTGAGTTAACCTTTCTTTAGAGACCTCAATACTTATAATGTCTGATTGAGAATAGAAAAGTGGGAAATTTGAATTTGGGGAATGAGTGAGTAAAAGAGAGCCACCTAAAAGTGGGGCACTATCTGGTTGATGGATTTATGAATCATTCATACTATGAATTTTGGGGTATCTGGTTTTGCTATTTTTCGTGTTTGCCATGACTTATTCTTTTAAATTCTCATTTCTAGCCTTTTCTTGCATCTTACAAGTAGGCTGACATAGATTCATGAAAACAAAATATTTATTGATATTGATCCCAACTGTAGGAAACCATGAATGAATGTTTTCAATCGCTTCAAGAAATAATGAAGTGGCCGACAATTGAACCTCAGTTTGAACAGAGGCATCACCTTGTATAAGAAGAAAAAAGCACACGTGTTGAAGAGTTTTAAGTGGACCATGTTGTCGAGCAAAATCCGCACTTAAGATGTAAGATCCCAGAAGCATGAAAAGGGGATAGAATTGCACCTAGTAGGAAAACTGCTCCACCAATTGGGGCAATTTATGTTGACCAAAGATTCAAGATCCCTAACTTTGATAGGCACGAGAGGAAGAGATAAAAGCGCCAAACATCATTCAAAGACATTCAAGGTGGAAATGAGCTTTGCTACAAAGATTCCTATGCAAGCAATTCAAAATACCCTAAAGGGGTAAAAATTTGGAAGCTCACAGGAAATCGTTAGCTGAAGTCGCATAATTGTTGAACCCTCTCCTATGATAATGAGAACAATTTTATAGACATTGGAGCGTTAATCCAAGTTGCAAGGAAAATATTAGAGATTCCACTCCTTTAACAAAGGCTAAAAAGTGTTGAAGAGTATGAGGACAAAAGGACAGTCCTTCAAGGTAGAAGTACAAGATAACTGGATTGAGTAAGCAAATATGCGAAAAACATATATTTTCTATGAATCAATGAAATACAATAGCAAGGCACAACTGCCTATATGGACTGGGCGAGCAAACATGTAAAGGAAAAAGAAAAAACCAATTCTGATAAAAAGAACTTAGAAAGCAAAAGAAAAAGGCATGAATTCATGTGTTAGGCATCCCTAGGAGCATGTCCATCATAGCATTTGTTAATTTTTGACAGGTGTATAACCCATTTATCCATTCGAACATGAGAAGGATGGAACATTTGTTTTTCAGAACCTACTTATCCATCCGAGCATGAGGAGGATGGAGCATTTTTTCAGAATCTGCTTGTCTATCCGAGCATGAGGAGGATAGAACTTTTTTTCAGAACTTGCTTATCCATCTGAGCATGAGGATGACGGAATCTTTTTGGAATCTGCTTATCTATTCGAGCATGAAGAGAATAGAACATGAATATCCGTTTGGGCATAAAGAGAATAGAACCCATTTATCTATTCGAGCGTAAGGAGAATAGAACCTATTTATCCATCTGAGCATAAGGAGGATGAAACCTTTTTGGAATCTGCTTATCTATTCGAGCATGAGAAGAATAAAACGCGTCTATCCGTTCGGGCATAAGGAAAATAGAATCCGCTTGTCTATTCAATCGTAAGAAGAATAGAACTCGGTTAACCATCCGAGCATGAGGATAAAACCTTTTTGGAATATGCTTATCTATTCAAACATAAGGAGAATAGAACATGGTTATCCATCCGAGCATGAGGAGGATGGAGCCCTTTTCTCAACCTGCTTATCCGTTTAGGCTTGAGGAGAATAGAACATGCTTATCCGTTCGAGCATGAGGAGAATGAAACCTTTACTTTTCAATTCCCGCCTATCCGTTCAGGCGTTAGGAGAATGGAACTCGCCTATCTGTTCGGGCATAAGGAGAATGGAATCGTTGATCGAATTGGCAATCGATGAAAATTAGTGTCTTTCGGTCTTTGCTCTATCCCTGTTTCACTGGAATGAGCAAAGAGGGGCAACTGTTGTAACTAAATTTTCACCATCCTTTTTTCCCTTCATTTTATTGATTGATTTATTTATTTATTATTATTATTATTGTTAGTATTATTATTTAGCATATTGGTAAATTAAGACAAAACCTAAAAAAATAATAAAGAGTCCATTTGATTAAATAGAGTACATAATACAATAATGACCTTTTGTGGCCCAAAGAAGTAGGAACCAAAAAACCCTAACTGGTGCATGTTTTTCTCCTTTTGTCCAGCCCATTTATAGTCGTTGGATCTGACCGAGATCTAACGGCTCAGGTCAAGCCTAGAGATGAACCGGCTTTCCCTTGCGCGTGCGTGCAGTCCACGCGCCCACCCGGCTTCCAATCCACGATGTTGCCTCACACTCGCGGCCCACGCGCGCGAGACCAAGAGCCCTCGAGTAGCTTCCATGGCAACTCTGACACCAACGGCGATGAAGTTGTACCATCCCGAGGCTGTCAAACAAGCATCAGCGACTGCTCGTCCTTCCGCGGAGCCACCACGACCACCTCATCATCGGTCATCACCTGCAAACGAGGAAAAAAAGAAAAAAACAATGATTCGAATATGGAAAATTAAAGCAAGACAACCCCAAATCTGGGCAGATTCGGATCAAAAAGGGGAAGCAAATCAGATTCGAATTAAACTCAACAAAAGGGGGAAACAACAGCAGATTTTGGGCAAGATAGATTGGAATCAAATTAATCCAATTTTGGGCATCATTTTACCCTAATTTTGGGATTTTCTTGGACCAATTTCTTTGTAATTTAGGCAACAAAAACCCTATATATACGCCCCTAATTCTATTGTAATGCCACCACGAATCACCAAGGATTGCACATTGAAAATCACGAATACCCACCACAAATTGTATACGAATTTCGCAAGAAATAGAAGAGGATGCAAGCAACTTTTGGTATTTTTATTTCATCTTGTTCTTCATTTATTTGTTTATTTCTTTTTTATTTCGAGTACATAAAGGAAAAGGGGAAAACCTTACCCGTTTTTGATCTAACATCGCCAAAATTCGAATGGAGTTGGTGGCCATATTCTGGATTTTAAAGTGGTGGGGGAGATTCAAATTTTTAAAAAAAAAATTGTTTTAAAAAAGCGAATTCGAGTTGGGGATTTTTGAAAAAAGATTCAAAAAAGTTTTTTAAAAAATGACCACCGCTGTCAGACGCCAGCCGGTGTTGGCGAGAGGCTGTCAGCATGGTGTTTTGCTCCTGGTGAAAAAGAACATTGGAGAAAAAAGGAGAATGGTGTTTGATCCAAAATTTTAAAGATGAAAAAATGACAATCTGTTTAGAGAGTGGGTTTATAACCAAAACAAAATGGTTTAATTACTCTCATTAAAACCCTCTGTCCCAATCATTTTACCCCGTGAGATGCCATATTTTAAATTATTGCGAAATAGTCATTGTTTTCTTTAAAATTTGGTCTTAAGTTTCAATAGTTTTTAATTTGGTCATCTTTTTTAATTTCCTTTTTAAATATATTTTTTTAAATCCTTTCGAAAAGTTTCGTAATTAAGTGCAATTTCTTTTTATAAAACCGGTTAATACACTTTTTTAAAAGATTCATGATTTTTTTATTAAGTTGCTTTCTTGTATATATTTATTTTTGCAATTTAATTTCTTTCTTTCTTATTTTATCTTTTAATTACTTATTTGCTTGCTTGTTTAAGAAACATAATTAATGTGGTGTATTATCAAATAGAAATGATGAGTTAGTGACAGGAGTGTTTTCGGTGATTAAAGTTCATTTTTCGAATGATAAGGCCGTTAAAATAGAATCGTGTTCATAAATGGACAAATAAATTGAATTTATATGAACTTGCAAATTATGACATCATAAAATTTTGTAATCGACTAGGTACCAATTTTTGGGCACTCTGGGGGTGCTAATTCTTCCCCACACGTAACCGATTCCCGAACCCATTTTTGTGTTTTCGCAGACCAAATCCGTTATTTTAATAAAATAAAATGTTTTTATTAAAATAACCCATTTTTAGGTAATCTAATCACACCTTGAAAAAGATTGGTGGCGACTCCGTATTTTTTTATGTCGAGCTCGAAAGGGTTCCGACACTATTAGTGTTGCTATTGATCATTGCCTTTGTGTTGTGATATTATATAGTTTCCCATTGCAATACATGTTCATACCATAAATGTCATTGATGATGTTGAAGCATGCTACATTCTATATTTTGCTCATTCATTATTTATGGCTACCTCACTTAGACTATGTAAGTCTAATGCATTCATCTTCCACATTTCAGGTTAAGAAAGTATATCGGATCGAGATCGAAGCTAGTTAAAGGTTCAGCAAGTAACCACAAGCTTAGAGTAATGTGTTTTGCCCTTACGAACTCCTAGAATGGTGGCAAAGTAGTTAAACTAGTTGGATATGGTCCTTGGTTATGTGTATATATTGCATATGTTTTGCATAGGTCTTAAAGGCCCTAAATGTTATGATGGTTTTGGTTAGAAACAGCCTAAAATGCATATTTGGCTTAGAAAAGGGAAACCATAGTAATTGGATTCATATTGACGTGAGATTTGGCATGTTAGTAGATTAAATGGTTATAAACTAACTGGTAAAATTTGGTAAAGTTTGGAGATTGTTTGATAGGCTAATTCGAATAAAAAATAGCTAAAATCTATTATTGCAATACAGGGCGTACCGATACAGGTCAAGTTGTATCGATACGGTCTTGCATATTTGGCCTAAGAAAGCTTGAGTTAACCATAGCGTATCGATACAGGTCTAAAGCATATCGATATAGGTTTTGGCAGTAAGGTTTGGGCATTTAAATGCATCGATACGGTCTTGGGGTGTATCGAAATGGGTCATGGTCAAAGTGAACGTTAGTCAACCCATATCGATACAGGTCAAGTTGTACCGATACGAGTTCTCGAATTGTTGGGAATTGGGTTCTCACCCTTGCATGTGGAACCGATACGGTCATCGACCGTATCGATACGTGTTTGGACAGTTTCATTTGGAGCTTAATTCATGTACACCCGTACCGATACGGCACCAAGGTGTTTCGGTACGGTGGTAGTTAATTCCATTAAAAGACATTAAACACAATTTGAATAGTTTACAAAATGGTAACTAATTATTGGATAGTCTAATTGAACGTGTAAATGATATCGAAATGACATAAAAATTTCCAGTTAGTGTATTGAATTTCATTATTGCGTAGTAAATTACAAGAAAGGACTTCTAAGTCATCAAATTTACAAATTAGTCCCTAGAACTCGTAAAAGTTAAAAGTTGGTCCTAATTGATTAGTCATTACTTCAAATGGGATAAATCAAGCTAATATTTATACTGGGTAATGTTTGAAAGGTATAATAATGATTAAGTGTTATGCATTGCTGAAATTTTATCACACCAATCACCGTTTTATTCACTGGTAACACTATCTGACCCAGTTCTCGACCAGGTCGGGAAGGGGTGTTACACCGGCCTGAACCGACCAAATTGATCCAAACCCAATATTTCTTAAGGCCCAGACCCCATGAACATCTGGTATAAGCCCAAAACCCAAATCAGTCTGACCTGGTCTGACTCAAGCTTGAACCGTTCGACCTGTTTGACCTAAACCCGATCCGAGTAAACCTAGTCCTAGTCAACTCAGTCTGAGTCAACCCAATCCAATTCAACTTAGCCCAAGTCAAATCAGTTAACTCTGACCTTTGACTTTGAACGTTGACCAAAAACTTAACTTTTTTCTGAAAGCCCTTATGTTATGTTTTTCGATGTCCTGGGCCCGTTTTTGAAGTCTGTTTCACGAAATTCCAATTCGAAAGCCTCAAATCTGACCTTGAACCCAATCATGCATATGTAGTTGATTATTTCTTTAAGAGAGGTATAAATTAAATATTGGACTGATGTGAGTTGTTATCTGTTTAAAGGTACACGAGTTTCTCCTGGCCGTTCGTCTGCTCAGCCCAGCTCCTCTCGTTTCACTCATCCTCGTTCACCCGTAGTTACTCGTATGATATTAGAACTCCATTAAATTATTTAGCTAAAGTATATCTCTCTTAGTAACCCTATTCTTTGAATAGATGATCTAGCACCGCTGTAGAGCGTAGCGAGGTGGATGCCCAAAAGTAACTTTTGACCGGCTTTTGAGGTGTGTTCCTTGTGTGCAAAATTTTAGTTTTAAATGTGATTTTCTGGATTGATCATGTGCTCATGAATATTTCCCCTCTAATAGGAACTATGAATGATTTTATGTGTGATTTGAACACCTTATCTGTTTTTAGAACATGTCTCGTTTTAGAAACATGATATGATTATTTGAATTTAACGCATGACTACCTTATCTATTTAATAGTATGCTCATATGTTGGATTTGAAAGCATGATCTCTGATTTCTGTATCATTGAGATAAACATGTCTGCCACATTATTTCTGATATTAATGCTCGTTATGCGATCACTGATTGATATCTAGGATACACTATGGGGATATATTATAAAGACTCTACAGGTTCAGCCCTAATCCAGCTGGTAATCCCTTATGGACTCAAGATCGCCCCTTGAGTAGGTTCCAATGCTATGGCTCAGGTAATTCCTTACGGACCTAAGGCAACCCCTTAGGTTGGCTCCTACGCCCACCGGGCCTAGGGTAAGTCCTTATGGATGCAGTTCTGGAGGATTGTATATTGGTGTACGGTTGGAGGGTAGTTAGGTGTAAATAAAACCTTGGTTGCTCTTGAACTTGTTTTACTCAAACGTTTTGCACATCTGAACTGTTCATATGGTTTTCATGCACTTGTTGGAACACACTGAGCTCTATATCTTATGCCCCAAATCTTCTCCATTTTAGATACTTTTGGATAGGCTACCCGTGGACTTGGCACTTGGAGGATCAACACATTCAGTACATTTATTCTGTTGTAATGTTTCTATCTTCCATATTGTCTTTATTGGGTGACATTAGCCTATATTTTGATACTACATACTTACTTGATTGCCCGACATGGCATTATTTTGAAACCACATTCTGATATGGATTGTATCAACTATTTTAAATTATGTATGTATGGGTTATGACTACAATATGCTTTTAGTTTTGAATTATTTAAATGATTATTATAAACAGTCTTTGGGTTATAATGTAACCTCTCGGAATTAGATATATTGCATAGGCTGACTTAAGGGGTTTCAAGTTTCACCATTAACACCTAAGATCAAGCATTTAAACATCCAATTCATCAAACAAGCATACAAGGCTCCCCATTTAGGATATGCATGAAATTAGGGAGTTGGAAGTGTACTAACCTTCCTACAAATTTGGAAAAACACCTCATTTTCCTCCTTGGCTCAAGCCTTCTTCTTTGTAACACCCCAATTCTGATCTGGATCCGAAGTGCTACATTTGGGTCTCCCGTAACCTGACCCATCAAATTTCCAATTTAAAATCATAAGTTTAGCCATAAATTAGAAGCATTAAACATTCGTAAATCCATGAAGGTAAATGAGTATTAAAGTTAAGATTACAAATCAGGAGCTCCAAGTTTAAAACGTTGTATATCAAAATAATATTTCAAATAGAGTTACATACTCAACGGTGATAAAGTCCTATGAATACATTAGCCCAACTAAAATAACAAGTATTGTACTCTGAAGTGAACGCAGTGCTGGAAAATCCTCGTCGATGAGCTCCTCCAAAGGGGTGATCTGTCAACCTACGCATGGGAAAATAACACAGCCGCACGCTGAGCTAACAAAGCTCAGTGGTACATTTCTACTCTACCACAATTCGTGATTATCATAAAATAAGCATGCAAGATAATTATAGTTTAAAGAGCATAGATAAGGCTTTACTATCTATGAGCTATCATCTAGCCTACACTAGCTAGAGTTCTTTGATCACCTATCTCAAGGCATCACTAAGTCTACAACAGGCTCCTTGATTTCTGTTTTGAATCAACGATGCAAAGTTTGCTAATTGAAGTTGGGAAGAATTTTAGAATCACAAGCGTTACTGAGTTGAAACGTGAAGTGTAGATTTTGTATGTAGTAAATATAATATTTGGTAAAGTGTTAACAAGTTAGTTGGTTGGCTTGGTGGTTAGGTGTTTAGCCTTACATCCCCAAGGTATGGGTTCAATTCCTACATGTAGTAAAATTTGAAACTTTTATTTCTTCACTCATTTTCCTTTTAAACCAATCAAATAATAGCATGTGTCATCATTCAATTGGCTATAATTAACAAAAAAATATTTTTTAATTAATTAAAAAAATTACACGTAAGCTTTACCACGTCATCTCTCTTTCCATGTAACAACGCAATGTCAGCAACAAACGATCAACATCTGTTGACTGGCGGTTTTCATCCAACGAGGGTGAAAATTGCACAAAAATGAAATGTTAGGAGGTTGTTTGCACCAAAAAAATGAGCGAAAGTGACAGATAGTCAAATGTTGGGGTTATTTTTGACTTTATGCTTTTTTATGATAATCTTGTACAGTTTGAGGTTCTTTGGATGAATAAAAAAGCCATTTATCCAACAAAATAAAATAAAAATTTAAAATCTATATGTTTTTTCTTTCATTTTTAAATTATTTGCATGTATTTTAAAATTTTGGCATAAAGTCAAAAAAAATACTCTCAATGTTTGACTAAATAGTCACATTGGCACTTATTTTTTTGGAGCAATTCAACCATCAACGTTTCATTTTGGGTCAAACAGTTCGGAATGACTTGACAGAATGATAAGTCAGCAGAACAAATTATTTATATTTTATACAATTTTATAAAATTATTTTTGAACGATGTAATATTTTTCGAGTCAACACATTTATCTATATGATACTATCATGTCAGCGTGCACTGCCATATATGTTTGTCACGTCATTTCAAACCATTTACTCTCAACTGACTGACAGTTTTCATCCGCAGAGGGACTATATTGACCTAAAGTGAAACATTAAGGGTTGAATTGTTTTAAAAAAAAAGGCGAAAATGGCTACTTAGTCAAACGCTAGAAATATTTTTTGACTTTATGCTTAAATTTTTTTAAAGCACATCATTGCAGGGATGCTGTTAATATCTTACCGTACGGGTTAGATTAATAAAAACAACGTTAGGGGATTTGTAGTGTATATTTTTTTATACATATAATATTAAAATTAATTAAAATTGTATACACGTTTGGGTCATTCGAAAAGATTATTCGAAGAAAATAAAAAATTACTGATTTTTATTTATTCTACAAAATAAAATTCGCACACCACAAGGACTGCATGTTTGCATTAAATATTTCTTATTTCTAAAGTATATACACACTCTCGACCTGATATTACATGTGTATTAGTTGAACATAATTAATACAAAATGAATAAATAAAGATATGAAGATTAAAATTTAATCTATATATTCTTGATCACATATTACACGTGTCATAGTTGAAGTAACATGATTGATACATAATACTTTTACCAGGAAATAATTGATACAAGAATACAAATAAATAAAAAAAAATAAGTCGATTAATGAGTCCTTTTAGCTTGATAGCCCAAAATTCTTAAGACAATTTGTGTGTTTTTTATGGATTAAAGACTGGTGGAGGGCTGCTGCATTGAACCAAGACAAAATAGTTAGAGGGGATACCCTACAAATATCTCTTAATTAATAAAATATTAAAAAATAATAAATTCAAGATAAGGTCGGCTTAATTACGAGCTAAGGATTATTTATTTATTATTGTAACTTAATATATACAACCTATTTACAGATCAATTCGGATCTAATACTGCAAAGGTTCATAAAGTGATTCCCTCAACTCAGTTTATTTCATTCATAATAAATAATATAACGCCTCATCTCATGTGATCAAATTTAATAATTAATAAATGCTTATTTTAAAATAATATTAATTAAATTTAAAGATTTAACAATGTGCACTAAATTAATTGGGCATACAATACTACAACTACCAAGTGAGAAAAAAATATTAAAAAGTAATGAAACTTAAAAATAATGTAAACCTAGCATTTTTTTTCATTTTGTATAAAAAAATATCGTTTTCAAGTTGACAGCTATGTTAATGACTAAATGTTAAGTTAGTTGGAAAGATGGTAATATTTTTATTAACTCAATTCCAAACTATTTGTAATATTTTTATTAACTCAATTCCAAACTATTTTCAAACCCAACTAATCAAGATAGAGATATTTATTATTTTTTAAAAAAAAGTTTTTCTATCAACTAAATTATTTAATTTTATTTGTACCAAACAATAAAACTTTTAATTATTGTCGTTTTACAAAAGTTAATCTCATTTTGTTCCTTGTCATCTTCTTTCAAAAAAAATTCAACACTTCTGGCCTCACAAACAAAAGTAATAGTGAAAAGCCACCGAATTTCTATCTCAATTTGACAAGTTGAGTAAAATATTGTGACAGCGATAAAAAAAAATAAAAATAGTCTCCAGAGAGTAATGCAAAACTCTCATATTTGTACTTCAAATATGAGAGGCGGGTATTAATCTGAATTGAAAAAACAAATTCGGAGAACAAAAAAAAAGACGGGGAGACATATAAAATGCTCTGTACAACAAATAAGGAGAGAAAATTACCACATTGAATAAAATAGACAATTTCAAGAGATAAACATTTTTTTGTTCTTTTTTAGAGTTTTTATTTATATTTTAAATCTAAAAAATTAAATTATAAGTCATAACTTTAAATTTTAAATTCTAAATTATGAACTTTAAAACACACACTTTATTCCTAATTCCCTAAACTTTAATCTTAACCCTAACCATAGGCGAATTATTTCTATTATAAAATGACTTATCCCCGTTACTTATTGGAATATTGAAGCTTCTACTTTCTTGTGAAAAAAAAAGCCATCAGAGGCATTGGTTTTCAAGTGTGGAATAATCTGACAAGTAATTGTTAAGCTTTTTTTTAAAAAAAAATTCTGGCAAAAAGTAATTGTTAATCTCAACTTAATCCAAAACACGTGTATTTTTTTAAAATCAAATATTTTTCAAACCTAAAATTGAATATGATAAATTTAATCTGAAATTTTAATTGGTTAGAATTCATAAATAGATTAACCACTAAAAAGGTTTAGTGTCAAAATAAGTACTTAAATTATTATGTTTTTTTTATTTTAGGTACCTAAATATTTTTGTTTCTTTAAGTGTCTAAACTATTACGTTTTTTTATTTTTAGGTATATAAACTTCTTTTTGCTCTTTTTAGGTGTCCAAGCTATCATTTTTGTCCCTTTCAATGTTAAACTGAGGTACTTACTTTAACTAAAAATAATTATTTGAGCACTTATTTTGACTAGAAAATAACAATTTATGCACTTAAAAATGGTAAAAAAAATTAAGCACATGAAAGAAAAAAAATGAAATAGTTAAGACCCTTATTCAATGAAGATTTATTTTAATTAAAGATAAAATGCTTCAGAAGAAACAATATTAATTTGATTTAAAAAGAAAAACAAATGAGAACGAAAAACCCTGTTGGCAAACAAAAACCCTAGTATGATTTTCGCATATCCTCCAAAAATCTCAGAACACCCATGGAGATCGAATGTTGAGCATGGTGTGGCTAGGATGGCGGCAGGCGGCAGGCGGCAGGCGGACAGGGAAACTGCCAGACCCTGAACTTTTGTTTGACAGTAGGACTGTTAGGCATGGTTCAAATTAATAATAGCATCAACCCTTGCAATTAAGTGATATTTTTTATTAAATAGAGAAGTATTATATTTTTATGTCGAAATTTTAATTTATATAAGATGATATAATATGAATATTTTTAGTCATTAGGCTAATTAGTAGATCTCGATATTTTTTTATTGTACTAGACATGGTTAAAACCATATGGCAAATAAAGTTAATTATATTTGACCAATACAAAAAATATATATACATCAATTAAATGATTAAGGCTATTTTTATAAGAAAAAAACTCACATATCAATTTAAAACTAATAGTAACAATTACTATAATTAAAGGATCATATTATGTTGAATAAAATGATAAATTATAAATTTGGATAAACTACTGGAATAATCACTTATGTTCATGGTTTGTACACTTTTGGTCACCGATTTTTAAATTCAACTGTTATGGTGGTTTGCGTTTTCGATCAGTAAACTTATGATTACTGAGCCGTTTGTTGCCGTTAAACGTTAACGGGAGGCTGATCTGACATAATAAAAATAAATAAATTACCTCACTCCTATTTACAAAACAATTTCTATAATTACACATTTAATTCCCTATATTTACAAAATCTAAAACATATGTAAAAAGAAAAGCAACCGAGTTTTTATTTCCTGTAAGAGGCTTCTCAGCATCTTTCCTAAACAAAATAAAAAGGAGAAGTTCTGCTTTGAGGTCGAATTTCGGGTATGGCTAGTTTCACCCTATGCTTGTATCGTTTAGTTTCAGAAGCTTAATGAAGATTCAGTTTGTATATTTAGTTGTATGATAGTTTATTTTGGTGTTATTTCCGCAGGCATAGAACTGATGGTGCCGAATGGGGATCAAACGGCATTAGAGGAAAAGGTAGTAGCTAATTGCTATTGCTAGATTCAATAGGGATATTTATATATACAAGTTTTTGCTTTAGTTGTTGATGGATTATGGTGCTGTGATATGACTGAAGTTTCTCGGATTGCGCCTGGAAAGGACCTCCGATTTAAACTGATGCGCAAACGCGGATCTCTACGCTTTGGGGAAGTTTTGAAGATCTGTTAAAACATGTTCTGCCACCGCAAAATCTTAGCAAGCATATGTGTGGAATAGGACCAAACAGAATCAGCAATCCGAGTCGAATCACTCGCAATGGCATTGCAGTCGAATTCCTCGGCTACTCCGCCATCGTTTTTGCCCCCAAACAAATGATCCATGAGCCTGAAACATGAATTTAATCTCACTTTATTATATAAATTTCATAAAGAATTGAACACTCAGGAAGAACTTACATCATCAAGGACAAACAAAAATCCATGCTTCTTAAGAAGCTGAGCCAGCTCAACCATGGGTGCAAAGTCTTCATCCATTGCATGTATCGGAAATTCTAAGGACCAAATGCGTGGGAGAGGTGTCGATGTCGATGAGGGTCGATGTTGTTTTTGGGTATTATTGCTATGAAGGGAAAATGGGGAAGATGGTGGAGGGAAAAAATAAAAAATTTGTAAAAATATAAAGGTCTAAATGTGTAATTATACAAGTTGTTTTTATTTCGGTAGTCAAAATAGGAGTGAAGTAATAGTTTAGGGACTATGCAATTTATCCTTCTTTTTATTGTGCCAGATCAGCCTCCCGTAAACGTTTAACGGCAATAAATGTCCCAATAACCATAAGTTTACATATCGAAAACGTAAGTGACCATAACGATTTAATTTGAAAATCAATAAGCAAAAGTGTACAAACAATAAACATAAATGGCCGTTCCAGTAATTTACCCTTATAAATTTAATTTTTTTTCTCACTTCTGTTCCGGTTATTTTTGGCTTTGGCGGATCTCTCAAGATCTAAGAACAACAAACTAAAGTTATATTTATAGAGTTTGAGATATTTTTGGTTAAACGTACATCAAATTTACGTTCAATAGCACGAAACACGTAAAAAATTTAAGATTCATCGGTTGATCGTCAACAGAGCCCCAAAATATAAACAAAGAAAAAAATGAAGAAAATGAAGAAAAAAGTTTTATAGGGATCCAAAACATGTCTTTAGTATCAATTTGGTTTTTTTTACGATTGAGTGATCAAAATATGATTAATTTAAAGTTGAGAAATTAAGTAAAATTTCTTATAGGACTTTATGACTAAAATAACAGTAAGTGGTGAAAAAAAAAAGAGTAGGAGCAAGAAGATAAAAAGTTTACAAAACTCAAGTAAATCCACAGTTGGAATTGGGCACTTTGGATACCCGGTGAAGGAATCTCTCTAGCATCACAAAGTGGCCAGAAAACAATATCCCAGAAACTGTTTTAAAACTTGCTTTGCTTTAATATAAATTAATCGAAAACCAATGAGAAGAAAGCCTAGTTGCACGAATAAAACTTGTCAACGAAAACGACCCACGTTTAGTTCATATAAATATATATCTGGAGGACCGTTTCCATTTTCTCAATAAGGTAGCCCTTTTTATACTTGTAAATCTTCCATGCTTTCAAACATCATCTAGAATTGTCTTTTCTCGAACAACGTCAGTTGTTTAAGCATCTAAACACCCTTGCTAGATTTCTAGTTTTTTTTTTTTTCTTCAAAATGGGACGAAAACCTTGCTGTGATAAAGTTGGATTAAAACGAGGTCCATGGTCGGTCGAAGAAGATCATAAGCTGATCAACTTTATATTCAACAATGGTACTATTCCTTGCTGGCGAAATGTTCCCAAGCTTGCCGGTAATGTTTTTTATTCTTGCATATCAAGTGCTTGTGTTTGGAGGGGGGGTGTTTGGCTGAAAATGTTGTGTTTTTATGGTCTGATGCAGGCCTCTTAAGATGCGGGAAAAGTTGCAGATTAAGATGGATAAATTATCTAAGACCAGATCTTAAGAGAGGGTCTTTTACAGAATCCGAAGAAGAACAGATTATTCTGCTTCATTCGCGTCTCGGAAACAGGTAAAACCGATATCGAGTTCATGAACATAATATAAGAAGAGATTGCAGATGTCGAGATTTTAATCTCAGATTCTTTCTTAGGTGGTCTAAGATTGCTTCGCATTTTCCCGGTCGAACGGACAACGAGATCAAGAACAATTGGAACACTAAAATCAAGAAGAAGCTGAAGCTTCTTGGTTTAGACCCCGTGACACACAAACCTGTCGAGAAAGCCGATGGTAATAAAAAACAAGAAGAAACCTCAGAGACAAAGTCCCAGGATGTTCTTGAAGAAATTCAAGTGACTTTGGACGAAACAAATGATGTGTTGAATGACTACGAAATGTTGTGCCGAAGCTTCGATTTCGACTACTCGTATACATCTTCGTTTTCGATGGAAGAATCGAACAATCCATCAATGGCCGAAACGACATCTGCGGAAGAAGAACACTCTTTAAAGCAATGGGTTGATTGTGTGGATTCATTTCTCTCATGGGACGATAACTTTATTCCCCTTGAACAAGAAAATGAATTTTCTTTTGAGATTTCACAGGCAAAGAACAACAAGTGACTCAGATTGATGAATAAGGTTTGTGTTTAGGCTTTGAAAGTGTACTCACTTCATCACGAACGTGATGGTTTTTTAAAGTTGAATTTCTCTGTGATTTGGTATCATAACAGTGGAACTGTATAAACTTCTTTGTATTGTCGGTTTGTCACAAATCTCATTATGAAAGATTCCAAGGTTTAGTTATTCTCTTTTTTAAATACTCCATTTCATTTATTTATACATATACGTATTAAACATCGTATTTGCATACACTCATTTCAACTGTAAGTATCGCAAGTGTTGTGTGCATAAATTCGTATGAAAAGGTGAGTTTCATTATTTCGCTGGGAATACATACGTAGAGGGATCTCTTACGTATGTTTGGTCGCCGGTAACTTCTTCACCAGGAAAAAGAGGGTCAATCTGATTGGTAAAGCAAACATCATCAAAAGTAAAATGAGAAGAGAAAATACGAATTGTTGATATGTAATAAGAAAGGGAATGAATTGACAGCATAACAAATTACAGTGACAGATTTGACTAAATAATCATAAAACACATATATCATCATTTGCTTAAGCAAGCTGATCACAGTGTACATATGAAATTGTTAGAGTAGACTTAAAAACTAATCATGATATGATTATAAAAGAAACATACTTATTTTATATTATTTTATTAATATAAAGTCATTATTATTATTATTTCAATTTTATTCCGTGCGTTTATAAATAAATTGAATTATAATAAAGTCTTTAGAATAATATAGTTATTTTTAAATGTCCTTAGTCGAATATTATTGTAGGTATAGACAACAATAATATATTAAGACTAATATATAATTGATTGATGACAAAGTATTGTCATTGACTTGGAGATGTCAAAATCAATACATAAATATGTGTTAGAGAACAACATACTGGACTGACCCGCTATGAGCATGTTTTTTTTTAATTATTATGTGACAGTCGCAACATTTCTCATAGTAATAACTACATGTATGATTCTCAAACTTGAGATCATCATTATTTCAACATTGTGAGTGACATATTTTGATACAATCAAACGTGTGTCGTAACGTGTGTCGTAACTGGCTACACTATAAAGACCGATATTGGATATGTTGTAATCTATGTAGCGGAATATGGTTGATCAAGATAGGATTTGTCCCTCCTACATAATAGGAGTAATATCATAGGCCACTTGATTGAGTGAGACTAGAAATGCATGGTCATGCTCGAATAAATTGATATGAGATATCATAGTTATTCATATACAATAGTCTACTCAAGATATCAAGAAATATTAGATGGACTATACAAGTATGACTATTCCATGACTTGTGTTCGATCTAGATATGAGGATAAAAGGATGTAATACATGAAAAGAGTTAATCACGAAAAAGGTTATGTCGAACTACGACTTCCTGTAACTTAAGTAGCAATGATGTATTGCTAGATGTCACTCATTACTTGTAATATTAGAATTGTTCTAGATATTACTACTAACGTTACATGAACCTACAAGGGTCACACCCTATGATTGAAACGAACAAATATCAACTAAATAGCATGTGTACAAATTTGTTGTGCACGAAATAAGCAAAAAAACCGAAATTATTATGATTATTGTAATTATAGATAATTTCATTTATATATATATTAATACTAGATAATTATTGTAATTATCAGATACTATTAAAATATATATATCCCTAAAGAAACATGATCAAAGTAGAATCAGATTCTACATATTTAATTATATTTGGTTAAATATATTGTATATTTAAAGAATTCGAATTTAATTAGAATTAGGGTTTTGAATGCTATATAAAGGCATAAGGTTTAGCAGCCAAAGATATGCTTTTTGCAAAAAGACTTCTCTAACAGTTAGAAAAGAGAAAATATTGTTCGTTTCGTTCGGGTGGACTGCATAGAGGTTGGAACGCTATTGTGGCGACTTGGATTTGATATCGTGCTGGAAGAATTGGATCCTCCTGCGATTTTTTTCAGATTTAATTAAGGCAATGTATCATCCTTTTCACCCTGGATTCGTTCCTCGTACATAGATCACTGGTGGAATATGCCGGATAATTTTTTCGCTGCACCATGGGGTGTACCGGCGTTTCCCAACAAAAGTTTCCTCAACAAAATTCGAATAGGTTTAACTATAAAAATATGGAAAGAACTTTAATACACAGGTCGTGCAAACTTTAGTTTACATGTCTCTTTTAATTTTAGGGGTTAGGGTTTTAATTTAAGATTTAGCGTTTAAAATTTAATATTAGTATTTAGAATTTAGGCTACATGGTTTAAGGTTTAATTTTAGGGGTTAGGATTAAAAAATTATGATTTAAGGGCTGATCCGCACAGGTAATTATTGGATTGCGACACTTGGAATCATGGACATTTTTTGCACATTCATTCTCATATTTCTTAAACAAGACAATGTTACCTTGTTATGTCGATAAAAAAGGATAATATCCAAACTTATTAGATTGTGACCTTTGTAATTACTCGCAACAAAGAGACATCCTTTTCAAGATTTACATTTATACAAAGAATCACATTTTGAATTTAAGTTCAAGTTCGTAATTTTGTAAAAAAAGAGAATACATGATTCTTAAAAATGTACAAATTTTATATCCATATAAGAGTTTAGAACTTTCCTCATGTATAGCCGACCCTGAATTCAATTTTTACTACGCTTTTAAACATGTATCTCCAAAGTTACATCTTTAAAGATGATTTTTTAAAATCTTCTTAAAGGGTGATTTTATAAGTATTCGGTCATACCTAGTCCAAAACAATTGATGATGACTCCCGTTAAAAATCGTTTATTTTCGAGCCTAACAACGATTTTGACAACTTTGTTTGAACAAAATGAAAATAATCATAAAACTTAGTTTTGCATAATAAGTAGAGGTGGCAAACGGGTCGTTCGGTTCGGTTTTGGTTCGGATCGTTTTGGTTCGGTTCGTTTTGGGTTTGTCTGTATTCGGTTTAGATTCGGATCGGTTCAGGTCTGGTTCGGATTTTAGTTCGGTTCTATGATGATTCAGGTCAATTCGGGTATTGGATCAGTGATTCGGGTCAATATCGGATTGGTTGTTTTTGGGTCGGGTCAATATCGGATCGGACATTTTTGAGTCAGGTTGATATCGGGTTGTTCGGATCGGTTCGGGTCAGGTCAATCTTTAAATTTTGGGTCAATTCGTTTTGAGTTGGACTTGGGTGTGAATCTAATCGTGTATATTATATAAAGAATTAATCGTATATTATTGTAAAAACATGTATTTTTATTTGTTAATATTATCAGTTAGGTTTAGTTCCAATCATTCAATGTTTCAAAATCAACCATCGTTGGTATTAATCATTTAACCTGAACCTAATGAATCCCGATCCAATCCTATAACTATATTTTTTTAATTTCATATTCGATGTTGTTTTTTAGTACGATAGAATTTTTTTATATTTTCAAAATACGCGTAAAAAAAGAGAGATAATTTTATGGGCATGGAATCAAACCTTAGACCATAATTGCTAGGGATGTGAAATCAGGTAATCGTTCAAGTTTTAGGTCAGGTCAGGTCAAATCGGATACGGGTTATATCAGGTCAATTTAATGGTTCGACTCGGATCAGGTCGGGCCCAGGTCGACTCAGATTCGGGTCATTGTCAGGCCAAAACGGTTCGGGTCCGAATCAGTTAATTAATGAGTTAATTCTGGTTTGGATGGACTTCATGTCGAGCCACGTTCAGGTCGGGTCACATTGTTGACCGATAAAACTTAGGTCGGGTAATATCGGGTTCGGTTGACCTTCACGTCAGGTATTAGTTCTGAGTTATTGTTACGTGTATGTACAAATAGTCATAGACTCTGGGACCGAGTCTAGTAATTGTGTGTCAATTTCGAATAAAAATATTTTTTAGGGATTAATAATTTAGTATGAATCAAAATATCCTTTATTCCTTTAGGGATGTCGGATAAAAAATAATTGTGACTAAATAATAAATTTAATAAACTAAAACATAAATTAGGACTAAAATAAAAACTTTTAAATGGATAAAACCTTAAAGGTAAACAAGGAGGATCTAATTAAAAAAAACTAAACGAAACAAAATTAAAACTAAAGAATAAAAAGAGACCTAAGTGTAAAGCTCCTAAACTAGTGATGACCTAAAGTGCAAATAACCCCTAAATGGGCGGGATTTTCCCCTCCATTTGTTAACTTAATTGTTTACTCAATTAATCAAGTTCATTTGAAATTGAAACTTGAAAGATGGGAATTGGATCTTGAATTCTTGATAAAAAAAAAGATGGGAATTGGATTTGGATTTGTTGGTTGACAGTGACACTTGACCGTTCCTTGCCTTGGGATTGGGATTTGGCCGCCCAAATCCCTAAAAAATGGACGTTGTTTTTTTTAATTTTGGACTAAATTACAAAAAAAAATTAATTGGAACAAAAAATTAAAATTTAAAGACTAGAATAAATTGGACTAAATTGCCAAAATATAAATCAGTATAGGGAAATTTTGACTAAAAATTAAATTGTAGGGACTATAATAAACAAAAATATCATTTAACTAAATTACCAAAAATAGAAATATATATGAGTCAATTTCTGCTAAAAATAAAATTTGAGAGATTTCTGGTAGCAAAGTCGGACTTTTAGCCTTGTAAAACTTTTGCTGGTAACAAAAATATTATTAAACTAAATTACCAAAAAATGAGTCAATTTCTGGTAGCAAAGTCGGGTTTTTAGCCTTGTAAAACTTTTGCCATAAGATCTGAGAGCTTAAATTTTAACATAAATTTATTTAGTTAATTTAATTGTAATTTTATTGTACTAAATTGTAATAAATTTAATTTGTACAATTATAAAGTTTCATAGTTTCAGAATTTGTGAAGTTGCTATCCCATTTATAAAGTTTCTCATGCTTTGATATTAATAAGGTGCAATCTTTTAGTGTCTTGCTTGATCATATTATTATTATCAGTATCACAAATTATTTGTACAATTCACAAGTTCACAGCAAGTAAAATCACGTTTAATTATATATATATATTAAAATCATGAATTAAACTAATTAATATTTAAAGTCATTTTATATAATCTTTTTTTAATATAATAAAGTTAATAATCATGAATTAAACTTATTGATTTAACGGTTATAAACTTACAATTAAAATTTAATATAAAGATCATAATTTGTCTAGGAAACAAGTTTATTAATTTAGTAACTATAATTAATAATTTCAATAATAAATAAATTAATGATCCTAAATAAATTTATTAATTTAATGATCATATACCTTAAATTGAGAAGATATATTTTCTCACATTTTAATATAGTAAATTAATATTCTTACAACTTCATCAATTGTAAATTTGTAACTTACAATTTACAAGTCAGGCAAATACCAAGTCAAGTAAATATCAGATCAGTTCAATAACAAGTCGGATCATTAACAGGTTGAGTCAATTACAGATCAGGTCCATAACAGGTCATGTTGATAACAAGTCGGGTAATATCAGTTATTTACCAGGTTAATCTCGGGTTCGGGTTCATATCAGGTCGGATGCAGGTTGGGTTCAGATCCAAAATTTCTAGGTCCAACTAGGGTTCAGGTCAACACCAGTTCGGACTCGAATCAATTTCGAATCACCAGTCCTTCAGGTCGCAAGCAGTTCTGACTCAAGTCGATTTTAGTCAGTTTTGCAGGTCGGGTCAGCTTTTTACATCCCTACTAATTGCACATATGGTGAGCATTTTGAAATATTACCTAAAAATTTGACTCGAGTATATGTGTATATATATTATCAAATTTGACTAGAATTTGTATATTAGGATTTTACTTTTCCCTCCTACTTTTTATCAAATGTAGTGATTAATTAGTACTATTATAATACAAAAAGATAATAAAACATATATTATTTTCGGTTTAAAATTGGGTTGATGTTCGATTTAGATCGGTTTTGAGCCAATTAATTTCGGGTTACTTTCGGTTCGGGTTACTTTCGGTTCGGGTGAAAATCGGTTCGGGTCAGATCGGTTACGGGTCAATATCGGTTCTTCTAGAATTTGGATCGATTTCGGTTCGGTTCATTTCAAGTTTCGGGTCACGTTTGGGTCATCTTGTTCGGATCCATATCATGTCTCGGTTCGAGTTTCGGTTCTCGGGTCAAGTTTGTCAGGTCTAATAATAAGTAAGTTGCAGATTTGTTCTTTACATATAGAAAATTCGACCATGACTCAAATAGTAGCCGTTAAATATGTTAAGTCAAAAAAATTTATCAGTCCTCGTACCATTCAAGAGTTGTTTTAATTCTTGTTATTCGAATTGGATCATTTTTAATCTCTATAATTTATTTTTATTATTCTTATTCTAATTGGATCAAAATAAAAATCTTAAAACTAAAAGAAATAAAATGCTAAAATTAATTATGTAAAGATTAAATTTACAATTTATGCATATTACATAAATTAATTATAGAATCTGACCTCATATAATCTGTCCGATATAAGAAGAGCAGTGGAGAAAGTAAAGCAGACATTACCAACCCAACCAAAGAAACCTTTAACTTTCAATATTTAGGTGATTTTAACCTTTTTAAAATTTAAAACATGTTTAACTCACTAATATTTTATTTACAGTCTAATAAGTCAGAAAGCTAAACAACTTATAAATCAAAATCATTTAAATAATAAAAAATAAAAAATAAAACATTAGTTGGGTATATATATTTTGACTATTATTAACAATGTGTAGTCCAATGCCTGCTCAGTGCTGTCATCACTTTAGGCTTAATTGAACGTCATTGCTGTTGTCATTGCTTTGTTATTATAAGTTTTGGAAAAATAATATATGGCTTCATTCTTTTATTTTTATTGCCAGTACCTTAGAATATATTAAAGTTTCGTAAGAGCGTCGGCCTGATAAATTCTTCTCTAAGTTGGTTTAGTTTGAATTATTAGTATTTTTTATTTGTTTAAGTTTAATTATACGAATTTAGAAATATTAATGTTTTTTGTTAAAAAATAAATATTAATGTTTTTATATTATCTTCAACAATGATGTGTGTTTTTTTTTACAAAACAATGACATGTGCTTTTAAATATGCTTTATTGGAGTTTGGTTAGACCAATTATACAGAAATATAGGAGTTGGACTTGGATAAGTTTTTTTATGTATAGAAATTTTGAAAAAAATCTGATTAAGTTATCGAAATCAAAAGAAAAAGTTGATTGGATTTGTGTTAAAATCGAATTAATCGAATTGAAATTATTCTTTAACATAACCAAAATGTCCAAATATATCAAATTATATTTTTTATAAAAAAATTATTTATAAAATAAAAGTATCATTGTGAAATTAAACATTTATATGCAATTAACTTGTTTTTTTTTTGACAAATTCTTCTAATCTTACTCTTACCTAAAGGAGAGAGAAATGAGAGACTCTAGGGAAAGGAATGAGATGCTCTTAGTGGGTCTAGAACCCATGATCGAAGGGAATATGAGGGAACAAAGATAAGCAGGTTGGCCAACCAGCCAAATTAACCTTTGAAATCAAATAAATCAACCGAACAAATTAAAAAATTCAATTAAATCGATTTTTTTACTCGGTTAATTAAGTTTTTTTTTTGAGAAAAGGAAATTTCATTCAACAATTAAAGATCAAAATAAACAATGGCCAAAACAAGAAAGAGAAATCATGCACTGAGCATAGCTCGGGCAAGAGACAAAGAGGACACAACAAAGGTCCAAGACAAAACAAATTGAAAAAACCTTCAGTGAAGTCGTGCATTCCAATTGTGAGAGAAGCATCGAGCTGAAGCCATCTGAAGATGTTAAGATGGGGATGGAAGTGCCTGACGTCTTTGCCACCAAGGGCTTGCCGAAATTATAACCCTTAAGCCGGCCTAGACACCAGACCGAACTGAACGAGCTATATTGTGTTTGCCGAAAAAAACACAAATGATTTACTTAAAACTTGGTCCATTTTTTCCTTTTTATCTTGTCTAGATACATAACTAATTCCTAAGGTGAGCATGCTAGCAGCGATTAAGATATCAAGCGAATCGGGCATCGATTAGATATCTAATTGAGTGCAATTAAAAATTAGGGATCAAATTGTAATTCTAGAAAATTATGAGGATCTACTTTAATCTGAAGTTACCAAACCTTAATTACTTAGGTTATATGTATGTGGGTTAAATCTCAATCCAAAACGATCATCCAATTGCATTTAATTGCATAAGTAAATAAACATGGTCCAATTCGCAAAGAATCAATCTTCAACAAGTGATTACCAAAGTTAGCAACTCCGGTTTTGGTACACCTCATCCCCGTATCGATACGGTCTCATTTTACAAAGGGGTATTAGTACGGTTCCCCGCATACCGATACCAATAGTCTATTTTACAAAACAGAGAAATTCCAGTAGCTAAAATGCGTACCGATACGATTGCCCGTGTACCGATACCTGATGTAATTTTCAAAGGGTCATACCGATACGGGGCTAGGCATATCGGTACCCCTATGCAATTATACACACTTTTGATCCGTATCAGACCTCGCGTACCGATCCCTGAGAACCCATATTAGTATGACTAGGCTTGTAATGATCACTTGGCCACTCATATGACTCTTAGGCTCAATCAATCATGCTTCAGACATCATATAGACATTATACCAATTAATGAACACCAAAATACCACAAGACATAGAAGCTAAAGCATCAAAGAAGTAATCATATCCAACAAGGTAGACCAATAGGCATGATACCTATCCAACATGCTTAAATCTCCCCAAAGCCCCTAAATTCAAACCATAACCAACTTACAAGTCCAAAACATCAAATAGAGCATGTCCAAAACAGGGAGTAACCAAAAAAACACTTCCAATTACAACTTGGTCACATTGCCATTTATTACTACTAAGTGTTTATAAAACCATACTTGAAATAGCTCAACCCTTGGATTCCTTCTTGCTTACTTGTTGTCTGAATGCTTACTTTTTTGCATTGATGAAAAAGAAAAGCGTAAGCATGTAAAGCTTAGTGAGGGATACTCCAAAAAAACTCATCAATGCATTTAACACCATTTGCTTTTAAACATGTATTGAATATCAGGCCAAAATATCTCATGCTTCTTTTATCTTTCCAAAATATGCACATTAAACCATATGCCACACATGTATCATTGATTTCTAGCATAACCTTATGCAAATCTCAATTTAAGCCTTCACATGCTAATTCATCTGATAGCAAAGTTTAAAGAGCACAACATGTATAAATTACACTATACAAAGCATAATCCATTTATCATGATACATTAATTCATATATTGGCATTGAAGTGACCCAAAACCAAATCTTTCTATTTGTAAAATACATCGGATACACGGATTTCACAAGTGGCTTCATCGACCACTTCACATACATCCTCGAACTGAAGCAAACGGTACAATTAACCCCTTAACGTTTATGATGTATACATCCACCAGCGGAAGAATACGACAATATTAACCCCTCGACCGCTGCGGCTCTCATGGTGGAGATATGGTACACTCACAACTCTTAGACACACATGAGACAACTTATTATAGTGCACTTTAAACCATATAGCATGCCAACTATATCCGATAACATTTAACCATTGCCACTTGCCAATATATTCCATTAAAAACATGTTACCTCACTGTTTTACATATGCATCAATCCAACCAATTTCTAGTACAATAATCCATGTATTTTAGCGTTCTCAAAATCCTTTTGCAAACCATTTTTCATACTCATGTATCATCAACATAAGATCATTTGTAACATATTTCATTGCTAAAACATGAATATAACAGTAGGTAATCAAAATCATAAACATGTGCATGAGAAAGTATTTTGCAAAACTAAAAATGAGAGCAAGAATGTTTGATACTTACTTCCGAGCTTAGACAAGTGTTTCAATCTTAATCTAACCCCCCAAATCACTTTCAAACCTTTATTAAGCAGTAAACCTCGTTTCCACTCACCGACAACACAAATCTCCACTTGTCGATGTGAAATCAAGCGTTTAAAGCTTCTGAAACTTCTCCAATTGATGTAAGATCAATCTTCCCTATTTTATCCACATAACAATAGATGATTTATGTATCATTTTGCATCCATAATCCCAGTAAAAACTGCTTCCACCATCGCCTCACCAAAAACCATCAAATGCCTCCAAAAAACAACCAAAAACATCACCAAACTCAACCTAAACAAAGCCCAACCACAACCTAACGATTTGAACACCTAAACAATATCAATTAAAATCTAAAAACACTTAAAACTTCATCTTAAACTTCCAGCAATCTTTCAACACCACAAACACCCCACAATCTAACTATTCACAACCTAGGAAATTAGCAATTCAATTAGTTTCAGGATTTCTTTTGTAAATACCCTCTCAAAGCATTAAAACATATCTTAGATGTGATCTAAATCAATCAAGACCACCACAAATTAGATTTACAACAAAGATCTACTTATTTCTTATCAAAAATCACTTTAAACCTTTTAATCTTGATTTAATCATCAACACATAACAAAAATCCATTGTAAAGGATCTAGAACTTGTGAATTTCAGTAAAGAACCTTTTATTAGAGGAGAGAAAGGAAAATCACCTCTAATGGTTGGATTCTCCTTTAATTGGCATGACTTGTGTGAAACTTCCAAGAAGATAAGCAAAGTTTTATGTGGAAATTAAAATGAAATCAAAATGAGTTGATTTCTGGACATTTTTTAATAAGAAAAGTAGTTTGGTTGATAGGAAAATTGAGAGAAAAATGGTTACGTGATAAAAGTGAATTAGCTATTAAAACCAAATTAATTAAATCTATTTTATTTTTATTTAATAACCATTCTAAAAACATTTAAAAATAGCCTAAATTAAGGAAAAGTCTGACTAAAAGCATTGGTAGATTAGCTCCTTAAAGATTCTAAGTTTTGACCTTTTTCACGATTTAGCACCAAAACAATTTTGAAAACCTTACATTTTGGTCACCAAACCAAAAATGTTATTTTATCCAAATTTATTTTATCAAATTGAGTTTAACAAATCCCTCCATATATTGATTAAACATTTCCACCATTTTCCATATTTTATTTCACATTAAAACATTTATTAAGAATTAATTCTCGAAACTAAATCGAACCGACTAATTCGGTTCACCCGAACCATCTAATCTAGCTAGCTAACTTCTAGGCCCAAATTTGGGGCATTACAACTCTCCCCCACTTAAGAAATTTCATCCTCAAAATTTACCTGATGAAAAAGGTAAGGAAACTCTTTATTCATGTCCTCCTTACTTTTTCCACGTGGCTTCCTCAATACCTCGATATCGCTACAACACCTTTACTAACTCAATTGTCTTTCCACGAAGAACCTTGCTGCTATTATCCACGATTTTCACTAGTTCCTCATCATAGGTCAAATCTGGATTCAATTCAATCTCCTCAACAGGTATCATATGTGATGGATCCGATCTATACCTCTGAAGCATCAATACATGGAAAACATCATGTATCTTCTCCAAATCCGTGGGTAACTTCAACTTATAAGCAACTGGACCAATACGCTCTAGCAAATCGTAAGGCCCAATGAACCTCAAACTCAACTTGCCATTACGTCCAAACTTCATCACCTTCTTGCAAGGCGAAACTTTTAGATATACTTTATCACCAACCGCAAACTCAATCCCCCTACGCTTCAAATCAATATATGACTTTTGCCGATCCGAAGTCACCTTCAATTGATCACTAATAAGCTTCACCTTCTCATTAGTGCCTTTCAACACATCAAGCAAAGAAACATATTTCTCACCTGCCTTAGCCCAACAAAGTGGCATATGACACCTCCTACCATACAAAGCTTCATATGGAGCCATTTGAATGCTTGCCTGATAATTATCGTTATAAGCAAACTCTACCAACGGTAGTTGCTTCTCTCACGTTACTTGAAAATCAATGATACAACACCGCAACATATACTCCAATACTTGGATAACAATTTTAGACTGACCATTCATCTTATGATGATACGAAGTACTAAAATTTAATCGTGTACCCAAGGCTCTATGCAAACACTCTCAAAACCTCACTGTAAAGCATAGATCCATATCCAATACTATGGAATTAGGTACCTCATGCAACCTCACAATCTCTGCTATATACACATCCGCCAAATTATCCAACGTATACGTCGTATGCACGGATAGAAAATGTGTACACTTTGTAAAACGATCCACAATTACCCAAACAAAATTCTTTTTTGACTGCGTCAATGGTAATCCTGACACAAAATCTATGGTAATTCTCTCATATTTACATTTCGAAATCCTCAACGATTGTAACAACCCAGAAGAAAACTAATGCTCAGCCTTAACACACTGACACACCATATATCGAGCAAAAAATCTGCTACATCCTTTTTCAAACCAACCTAGTAATATTCATTCTTCAAATCATGTTACATCTTTGTACTTCCCGAGTGCATAGAAAAAGGACTAGAATAAGCCTCAATCAAAATAATGCGAATTAACTCAACATCCTCTGGTACAACCATTCGATCCTTAAAACATAAAACACCACCATAATTAAAACAAAAATATATCAGATTACCATCCATAATATCCTTAACATGTGAAACCAACAAATCATCATACAGTTGCTTCTCCTTGATCAACTGTAACAATGAAGGTTTCACTTGCAACTCGGCTAATAAACCATCATCTAATGTTACACTTAACCATGCAAACATCGCCCTCAACTCCACTGCAACCTTTCTACTCAAGGCATCAGCAACAACATTAGCCTTACCCGGATGGTACTCAATCATCAAATAATAATCCTTAAGCAACTCCAACTACCTGCGTTGCCTAAGTTTCAACTTCTTTTTCGTCATCAAATATTTTAAACTCATATGATTTGTGTACACAGTACACTTCTCACCATACAGATAATATATCTAAATCTTCAATGCAAACACCATTGTGGTAAGCTCTATGTCATGCGTAGGCTAATTACGCTCATGCACCTTCAACTACCTAGATGCATAAGCCACAACTTTCCCACCTTGAATCAATATACACCTCAAACCAACGTAGGATGCATAGCTATAGACCATAAACTCTTTTCCCGGCTTAGGTTGAATCAAGATCGGAGCATGCGTCAAAGCTTCCTTCAATTTCTCAAAAGCTTGTTGTCTACCCTACGTCCACTCAAAACGGATATCCTTTTGTAACAACTTAGTCAAATGAGCGACAATCTTTGAGAAACCATCCACAAAATGATGATAATAACCTGTCAACCCCAAGAAACTACGAACCTCCGTCACCGACATAGGTTGTTTCCAATTCACAACCGCATTAATTTTATACGGATCCATATGGATACCTTCTGTCGAAACAACATAGCCAAGAAAAACCACCTTCCTAATCCAAAACTCACACTTGCTCAACTTAGCATATAACCGATTATCCAACAAGGCTTGCAACACAATTCGCAAGTGTCAGTCATGATCCTCCTGGGTACAAGAGTACACGAGAATGTAATCAATGAACACTACTACAAATTGATCCAAGTATTTATGGAAAACCTGATTCATCATGTCCATGAAAGTTGCGGGTGCATTATTCAACCCAAAAGGCATCACTAAGAACTCATAATGCCCGTAATGTTGAGAAACGTTGGTATACCTCATGGTGCAGCGAAAAAATTATCTAGTGTAATCCACTAGTGATCCATGTACAAGAGACGAATTCGGGGTGATAGAGGATGAACTTTACCTTTATAAATCTGGAATCTAGAAATCCGTAGAGAATTCAGAATAACCAAATCAAATCTGAGTCGTCACAATAGCGTTCCGACCTCTACGCAGTCCACCTGAATAAAACAAACAATATTTTCTCTTCTCTAACTATTAGAGCTGTTTTTCAAAAACAAGGGGTAAATGGCTGCTAGACCTTATGCCTTTATATAGCATTTAAAAACCTAATTCTAATTAAATTCGAATTCTTAAATATACAATATATTTAACCGAATATAATTAAATATGTAGAATCTGATTCTACTTTAATTAAGTTTCTTTTAGAGATATATATACTTTAATAATATTTGATAATTACAATAACTTATCAAATATTAACATATATATATAAATGAAATTATCCATAATTACAATAATTATAACAATTTCGGTTTCTCACTAATTACGTGTACAACAAGTTTGTACACATGCTATCTAATCGATATTTGTTCGTTTCAATCATAGGGTGTGACCCTTGTAGGTTCATATAACGTTATCAGTAATATCCAGAACAATTCTAATATTACAAACAATGAGTGGCATCTAGCAATACATCATTGCTACCTAAGTTACATGAAATCGTGGTTCAATTTAACCTTTTTTCCGTTATTAACTTCTTTTATGTATTTCATCCTTTTGTCCTCATATCTAGATCAGACACAAGTCATGAATTAGTCACACTTGTATAGTCCATCTAATGTTTCTTGATATCTTGAGTAGACTATTATAAACAAATAATTATGATATCCCATATCAATTTATTCGAGCATGACTATGTATTTTCTAGTTTCACTCAATCAAGTGGCCTATGATATTACTCTTATAATGTAGGAGGGAAAAATACTATCTTGATCAACCATATTTCGCTACATGGATTATGACATATCCAATATCAGTTTTTATAGTGTAGTCAGTTACGACACACGTTTGACCGTATCAAAATATGTCACTCACGATGTTGAAATAATGATGATCTCAAGTCTGAGGATCATACATGTAGTTATCACCATAAGCAATGTTGTGACTGTCACATAATAATCCAAGAAACATGCTCATAGCGGGTCAGTCCAATATGTTGTTCTCTAACACATACTTATGTATTGATTTTGACATCTCCATGTCAATGAAAACACTTTGTCATCAATCAACTACATATTAGTCTTAATGCATTATTGTTGTCCAAGCCCATAATAATTTTTGACTAAATACATTCAAGAATAACTATATTATTCTAAGGACTTTATTATAATTCAGTTTATTTATAGATACACATAATAAGACTGAAATAATAATAATAATGGCTTTATATTAATAAACAAGATAAAATAAGTATGTCTTTTACAACCATCTCATGATTGGTCTTTGGGCATACTCTAACACGTAACGTGTGCGAAAAGTTGTCTTTGGTACATCTTTATCCTTGACATTTAACTGATAATATCCAGATCTCAAATCGATCTTAGAAAACACCATAGCACCCAGAATTGATCGAACAAGTCATCAATTTGTGACAAAGGATACTTATTCTTAATCGTCAACTTGTTCAGTTACCGATAATCAATACGCATCCTCATAGAGCCATTATTATGTTTTCACGAAAAACACTGGTGCTCCTCAAGCCGACTCACTAAGTCGGATAAAACCACGATCTAACAACTCTTAAAGTTGGGTCTTCAACTATTTCGGTGTCATAAGATATAGAGCAATCGACACCAGAGTTGTATCCAAAAATATCTCGATACAGAACTTTACTTCCTCTATTCGATGGTAATCCAGGCAACTCTTCCAGAAACACCCCCAAAAAATTACAAATGGTACGGATATCCTGAACATGCACCTCTTTTATATTAGAGTTCATAACATAGGCCAGATATGCTTGACACCCAAACTTTAGCAACTTATGCGCTTCTAAAGCTGAAATCACATTGGATAAGAATTTAACATTCTCACCAACTACCACCACCTTGTAATCATCGACAAGTCTCAATAAAACTCGGTTGGTTTCAAAATCAACCACAACCCTATGCCCAGTCAACCAATCCATACCCAGGGTTACATCAAAACCATGAAACGGTAACTCCATCATATCAACCGCAAACACATGACCTTGAACCATCAAAGGATATCTCTTAAACAACCTCCTAGCAACAACCGTCTCCCCGAAAGAACTAGTTACTCGTATACCCATATTCAACACTTCTACAGGTATATTAATCAAATATGCATGCTCGGGCAAGATATATGAATATGTAGAACTAAAATCTATCATAGAAAGTAATGACATAGACTGTAAAGTAAAAGTACCTACAATCACATCTATTTCATTCATTCCCTCGCGATGCGCATATATCTTTGCAAATTCACCACCCTCAGGTTGAACTAACACTGATGAGCAACAGTCATTTGGCCTTCTTCCCTAAGTTAGAAATTACCTCGATCGCACCTATGACCTCTCTAGGGCGCAACAGCAGGTGCAGGAACCTGTTCGCCTTAGCCAACTACGGACAATCATTCCTTATATGGTCCTATAAACCACAACTCTAACACGTACCATTAACTCCCCAACACTCCCCTGAATGTTGCCTCCTACATCACTCACACTTGGGTTCTCGAACATAGGTATTTTGACCATATTGTCCACGCCCAGTATTACCTCCACCTCGTCTCTGATCAAAGCGATATCTCTTATCTCAGTTCCTCTTGTACCGATCTCTACTAGCATCCAATTCAGCAACCCTCTTCCCGGAGCTAGAGCTTCCTAAACGAGAGGACAAACCCAAATTTTGCACTATATTCTTAGCTCGGGTAACCAAAATATCAAAGTCAGTGTAATCTGAAGCCAACATGTATGTCTTCACTTCCTTGATCAGCCCATAACGGAAACGATCACATCGTTGACAATTATCAGGAACTAGTTTAGGTGCATATTGGCTCAACCGAACAAACTAAAACTCGTATACTAATACAAGTATGTTACCCTAAACCAATGCTATGAACTCCCACTTCTTTTCATCCTAATATCGAGAACCAAGGTACTTCTTTTGAAAAGAAATACCAAAGAACTCCCATGTTATATTTGTAGGTGCCATACCTGCGATAGTAGTCGACCACCAACTATAAGCATCTCCATAAAGCAAAGACACCGATTTATCAGCATCTAAACACTCCATTTGACCAAGGATCTTCTGGGTACTCGCAAACCACTCATCAGCAGTCGTACCTCCTAAGCTACGCAAACGTTCCAACAGAAGTCCAGGATTAGCAGCCACTACAGGCGCAGGTGCAGATGCATGCACTCAAACTATAGCTGCTTGAAACGCTCCAGTCATAGCTTGGTTCAATGGTGTCATATCACTAAAAATCAGCCCTTGCAGTGCCTGAGGCATACCACCCCCGATTTTAAAACCAACATGAGGAATTGGTGGTGGAGGAGGTAACTCGTTGTTATGCCTATCCCCGACATTACTCGTACTAGCTCGAGTCTCTTGTTTCGGTCCCATATTTAAAAATATAAATCTAAGGCATGAAAATGCAACAAAATAATTAGGCCAGCTTGAAGCAAGAATCCAAGGTACTCACGTTATAAAACAAATCACTTTACACTTATAGTAATAAGCCAATGTGTCCTCAAGCTTTACCCCAACATAGCACATTTCAATAACAGAAAAATATAATCAAACATCGTGCTTACCTCCCAACAATCATAACCTGGCTCTAATACCACCAAATGTAACCCCCTAGACCCTGCCTAGACGTTAGAACGAATCGAGCGAGCTACATTGGGTTTGCCAAAACAAACCCAAATGATTTCCTTAAAACTTGGTCCATTTTTTTCCTTTTTATCTTGTCTAGATACATAATTAATCCCTAAGGTGAACATGCTAGCAGTAGTTAAGATATCGAGCGAATCGGGCGTCGATTAGACATTCAATTGAGCTAATTGCAAATTAGGGACCAAATTGCAATTTTGGGAAACTGAGAGGAACTACTTTAATCTGAAGTTACCAAACCATAATTAATCAGGTTACATGCATGCTGGTTAAATCTCAATTCAAAACGATTATCCAATCGTATTTAATTGCATAGGTAAATAAATAGGGACCAATTTATAAAGAGTCAATCTTCAACAAGTAATTACTAGAGTTAGCAGCTCCAGTTCTGGTACACCCCGTCCCCGTATCGATAAGGTCTCATTTTGCAAAAGGGTATCGATATGGTTCCCCGTGTACCGATATCGGTGGTTTATTTTACAAAATAGGAAATTCTAGTAGCTAAAATATGTACCGATACGATTGCCCATGTACCGACACCTGATGTAATTTTCAAAGGGTCGTACCGATATGGGGCTAGGTGTATCGGTCCCCCTGTCCAATTTTGCACACTTTTGAGCCATATCAGACCTCGCGTACCGATCCCTAGAGATCTGTATTGGTATGACTAGACTTTTAATGACCTTTTGACCACTCATATAACTCTTAGGTTCAATCAATCATGCTTCAAACATCATATAGACATCATACCAATTAGTGAACACCAAAATACTATAAAGACATAGGATCTAAAGCATCAAAGAAGCAATCATATCCGACAAGGTAGACCAATAGGCATGATACCTATCCAACATGCTTATATCTCCCCAAAGCCCCCAAATTCAAACTATAACCAACTTACAAGTCCAAGACATAAAAAATAGAGCATGTCCAAAATAAAGAGTAACCAAAACAACCCTCCCAATTACAACTTAGTCACATTGCCATTTATTACTACTAAGTGTTTATGAAACCATACTTGAAATAGTTCAACTATTGGATTCTTTCTTGCTTACTCCTTATCCGAATGCTTCCTTTTCTGCATTGATGAAATAGCTCAACCATTGGATTCCTTCTTGCTTACTCCTTGCCTGAATGCTTACTTGAAATAGCGTAAGCACCGACTGGCTCCAAACTCGAGCACGACTGTCAGGCCAGCCTTTAAGTCCTCAAGAACTCCAACCCTTAATCGAAATCCCCGACCTTCTACCACTCTGAGGCTCTGAAGGGGTAACCAAGAAGTATTTGGAGAAAGAAGCTCTAAGGAAAAACAACTTGGGTCCTCCGATGAAGATCTTAAACTGAGAAAGAAAAAAATGGAGAGCGGTCAAGGGTGAGAGGAGAGGGAGCTGAAGATTGTGGTGGGACTACCATCACCCGGCGATGTTGATGCCATTAGAGGAAGCCTTCCTTGGGATTACAAAATGAAGGAGAAAACAGGTTTTAGTTTGGTCGATTTTCTATGCCTCCTCAGTTAATCGAGTTTAACTGACTCTTTACTAACTCTTACATAAATAAATCTAGTCTTGAACATATTTGGTGTTGGTATAAAATTGCTCAAAATTTTCTATTGGTCGTGTACGTAAAGATTAAATTCGCAACTTAAGTATAATATAGGGATTTATGATAAAATTTGACCTTTAATTTTTTTTCATTTTTTTTGAACTGTCCGTGATTACAAGATATTATTTGTTTATTAACCCTAACACTTTAATAATACATAAATCGTGTTGACAAACTGCTTTAATCTGAATCACCTAAGAATAATAATATTCTTTTTTCACTTTAATCATTTAATAGATTCACCTTTAAAATTTTCTTAAATGTACTTTTTTATTAATTTATTTGGATGAAGTTAACTTGGAAGAAATATTTATTGGGAATTATTTTCATTATAATCCTTAATCATTCACAATATCTTATTTTTATATGATTGGTATGATTAAAATAATATGTTCGATATATATATATATTTAGAATTTTGTTAAATTTGAACATTTTTATTTTATTTATATATACATAATCAACAAAAGAAATGAAATACATGCACATTAATAACCGTGTCCAACAACTTATTAGTGCAATATGAATAAAGTACATATTATGGTTCAAATAATTTAGTCTAAGATATTATACAAAAGTATCCCTATCGAGACAAAATTTATAATCCACCTCCTTATCATTTTATTTAATTTACAAACTTAACCCTAAAAGTAAATTTTTTTCGAGTTTTTTTTAAGTAGAGAGAGGTTTACATTTCAAAGATAAATATTAGGATTTGAATCTACATAATATGAAACAACATGAACATTTTTAACCACTAGATCAATGAATAGATCTCGTTATTATTGTTTTTTTTAAAACACACTAATCTTATTAATTTTCTAGTAGTCGTGTATATATGAGTCACTTTTTTATAAATATGATGCATAAAAAAGTACACAAACATATTTAATTTAGGATTTATAAATTTTAAACTATAAATTATAAGTTTTAAACCATTAAACTTTAAACTCTAAATTAAAACTCTAACCCCTAAAATAGGGAGGATTGTGTAGTCTAAAGGCCATATGCCATGTTTATTGAGTAATTTTTCATGTATGTATATATATGAAAAATATTTGATGCACTGTCAATGTAAACTTTAGTTTACACAAACATATTTAATTTAAGATTTATAGATTTAGTTTAATAGTTTAGATATTTATGTTTTAAGAATAAAATTAGTGTTTAAAATTTATAATTTAAGATTTTAGAGCTTTAAAGTTTAAATAAATATGTTTGTGAATTTTTTTTACTGTTGTACATTAAATATTAGTAACTCATATAACGAAGAAAAATAAAGACAAATCAAGCCCAACATTAAGCCTAAAATACTGAAAATATGGGCCGAAATTGTCCAACAAAAGCAAGGATCAGATCCATCAATGTTTTCCCCCCATCTCTAGAGAACGTGAGTCACTTCGAACAAAACAATGTTAGCCAAGTTCAGCTCAGCTATGGCTATGCAGAGAGCAATTCAAAGGATCCATACTCTCGTGGATGCCCCATGCCTCAAAAGCTTCTCCCTTAACGCGCCCAAAAGTGTATATTTTTTGTTTTCATATTAATTTCTTATTGATTTTATTCTATTTTCTTTTGGTTTTCAATTTAGGTATATAATCTTACCCAGACAAGTTTTTTTGAGTACCCGTTTGATTTTTGCTTTATTTTATCTCTTTGGAAGTGGAAATAATCATTTGGGTGATTAGGAAAATTGCTAAAGAAAGCTATAGATTAGTTTACTCGTCGAATTGTTGAATTTCTTTTGTGCCAATTTATGCTATATTTTCTTTAGAATGTTGAGTTTATACACACACATATCGAAAAGGAACTTAGAAATGGAATGATTCCAATTTGATTATTGTAACTCCATTTATGTGCAGTCACTGTTGATTGTTTTGTTTTTCATTATTCTTGAAATATCTGGGGTCTAATCTAACATTTCTCACACATTTTTTGATATGTTTGAGAACCTCCAAATACATGGAAAACCATAGAAAATAAACACGAATTCGATATTCACACTCTAGTTCGAGTAACATAGGTTGATTGACCATGTGGAATCTTTGCATCCAAACTTTGTTTATCAGCTTTATAGATTTTATATCTATGGTCATACTGAAATTCTCATATGTCGTGTTGAAAAATGAATTCAGGTAGATGTGGAATATGCAAATGGTATCAAGTTTAGCTTGTCGGCAGAGTTTTTGCGAGTTTACAGCCCTGCTGCTGATGGCAAGATTCAATCAATCGGCGGTGAAAAGGTATATATTTTGCTCTATCTTATGGCATTAAATAATATCTAATTCGAGATGCTATCTCTGTTTTAGATGAACAAGTTTCGTTTGTGATTGTTTGAGGTTCCTTTCTCAGGTTATATCCGGGCGGCGCTATGTCGGGATAATGTCTGCCAAACCTGTAGGAAACTATGGGGTAAGGTAGCTTCTCTAAGTTATTCATTTGATCATCTTACTTGATAGAGTTCACATATGGTTGGATTGAATGTGTTTTCCCTTGTTTATTGATACTTGTGTTATTTTCGGGTGGATGGTCCAGGTTGGTTTTCGATGATTTGCATAAAACTGGGATATATTCATGGGACTACTTCTATAACCTTGGCAGCAACAAGTTTACCCTCATGAGAAATTATATCAAATCATTGAAGAAGCATGGACTCAGCCGGGATCCATCTAAAAGGAAGTCATCGAAAGACCTCTGATTACCCGAGTTAGTCCCTCTAGAACACTGACTTAATCTTAGTCTTATCAAGATCTTTGTGTTGCTCGGTTTTGTCGGAGTCTCAAATAATGCAAGTATTCTTTTGACGAGCTCAACTCGTTTTCCAGACAAAAGATGGATCGAGAACTCAGTATTATTGGGTGTTAGTAGGCCATTCGAAACAAGTGATTTGCTTTCGATCTCGATATTACTCTTGCTTCCCCTTTCTTGTGGACTGAGAAAATGTGATATTCAGGCCTAGTTTTTTCAACTTTATTGTTCTTTTTATATGTTTTATGAAAAGAGGAAGTGTTCTGAACTTCTGATACATGTTCCCATTAAATTGTCTGAATCTAAATACTAGTAAAGGATACCAGGTTAGAATATGATGTTGTCTGAACAATACTCAGGTCGGATGTTCGAATCCGATCTTCAAGTCCCCAAGTTCAAACCCGACTAACACGATCCTTTTGAATTGGTGTCGTGGTTTTAACCATAGTACCGTCCTCTGATGAACTTCTCTTGTTTTGGGTTTGAATTTTAACATTTTCGGTTCGATATTCTTGTAACTAGGGTTTCCGTAAAACATTTATAATATCAATTTTTTTCTCAAATTACCATCTCTGTGGCATATAAACAAAGGTAGTGAGACATTTGTTTTGGATGATAAAACACAATCGTTGATGAAAAAAATTTATAACAAATGATTATTTTGAATTATTACTATTTTAAGAATCTAGTTCTCGGATATTTTTTCTCGATTAAAGTCAATTTGATTTATTCAAACACGAATTAATTTAATTTAATTTACCATAAATTCAATAATTTAAATTCAAACCAAGCTACTGTTTTAAGTCTGATCCTACATATTTGAAGAGATTAAAATCAACAAATATCGAATCCACGAAGCTAAATTAAAATGTCCAAAATATTGAAATTCACTAATTGACCTAGTGGCTAAGAATCTTCATCTTGTCCTATTTTGTATGAGTTCAAATTTCGACACGAAAATATAATACATCTGTCGAATAAAAGATATCCAAAATATTAAAATTAAAACAACCTTGATCACCTCAATTTCAAAAAAAAAACTTAACAACATCAAAAGCTCAAAAAATAAACACAAACGTCATTTAACTTGATAGGGTTAAAGAAAAATCAGTAATTTAAATTCGACCCAACTAATTTAGCCGAAAAAGCTCAACAAATCAAATATGCTCACTCTAATCTCAAAATAATTTAAATGGTCGATATACCAAAGTCAAATTCTATAGAAGGTCTTTATATTCCTTTATTTTTTTTATTGAAATATGCTTTTATATATTCTAGAAAATTAAAACGGTCAAATTACGACATGAAATTAAATATATAAAAATATATTGTATGAGCATCATATGTGTTCGATGTGTCAACGTTATTAAAAGGCTAAAAAATTGAACAATATTACCTTATAATTACTTAGCATATTCAAAAAATAGAAATAACTTAAATAAATCAAAATCCAAATAATAAATAAAACTATAAATAAATAAATGCTTATATTACAAATAAGTACATAAAGTATACTACCTTTTCCATTTAGGTACTTCAAATATTTTTTGGTCAAAATAAGTACCTAAAGTATTTTTTTTATTAAATTAAGTATATAAAGTATATTTTTTGTCAAATATGTACCTAAAGTATTTTTTGGTCAAAATAGGTACTTAAATATATTTTTCATCTAATTCATAAAAGTTATCATCTGACATTAATTAAAAATATATTGGGTACCCATATTTTTTTTTAAAAAAAATACTTTAGATACATATTTTAACAAAAAAAATATTTTTATATATCTATTTTGATCAAAAGTATAGTTTAAGTACTTAATTTAACTAAAAATGTACTTTAAATACTTATATCAACTAAAAAATATTTTAAGTACCTAAATAAAAATATTAGTATACTTTAAGTAATTATTATGATATAAGTTATAAATAAAATGCGAAGGAAGACATGGTCTTCTTTTTTCCCTTAAAGCTTAAGACTCATATTTCAATTTCGTTTTCCTTCAAATCGAAGAAAGAAAAAAGAGAGATAGAAACATAATGGGAGATCAATTGGGGAGAGGAGAAGAATTCGTGAAAAAGGCTGAGAAAAAGCTAAATGGATGGGGCTTGTTTGGTTCTAAATATGAAGACGCTGCCGATTTATTTGATAAAGCCGCCAATTGCTTCAAGCTTGCCAAATCCTGTACTTTGCAATCCTTTTTCTTATTATTCTATGTTTGTTTTCTTGAGTATTTTTTGGGTTATTATCCTCAAGCTTCCTAATTGCTTCAAGTTGGGGTTTCCTTTATTCTTCTTTTTCCTTAAATTTAATTTTTCATTTTCTGTTTTAGTTTAATGTTACTCTAGTTTTTTAGTTCTGTTTTCGTCAATAACCAATTTAGTTGCTTTGGTTCAGTTAGTAAATTTGAAATTTAGGGTTTTCTTTTTTAGGATTGGATTATTGATTGCTTGCTTGCTTTTAAGTTCAGTTATTCTTGTAAAAAGCTGTAATTTTTAATCTCTGTACATTTTTCTTTTCTGAAGGGGACAAAGCAGGATCAACTTATGTAAAAATGGTGAATTGCTACTTGAAAGTAAGCTTTGTGGCGTAATAGGCTAATAGCATCCGGTTCTTACTTCTAAGTAATTTAATTATCATGTAAGCTTTAATTTGACTCTTTTGTTTGTTTTTTAATGATCTGTAGTCAGAAAGCAAACATGAAGCAGCTCAAGCTTATATTAATGCTGCTCAGTGCTATAAGAAAACAGCTACAAAGGGTAAGTGTGGACTGCACAGTTTCCCTTGGTCCGAATCATTTGGCAAGTTTTGATGTATATATTTGCCTCTGACTAGATTGTGTTTCTGTACAGAGGCTATATCTTGCTTTCAGCAAGCAGTGAACTTGTTTTGTGATATTGGAAGGCTAAGCATGGCTGCAAGGTATTATAAGGTATAAAGTGACAAAAGAGATTTTATCCTTTATTGTTTACTTTGGTTAAGCAGAAATTTGTTGCGATCATTTTTCGTTTTCATTCTTTTTATTTGGTTTCTGTTTCTCTGCAAGTGTTTAACCTTCTAAGATTCGTGTTTTTTAGTAGTATTTTTATTGTTTCTTACATCATCCTCGACCATAGGTTAGCATTTACAGTTATTTATAAACACGAGTGCTTCTTTTTGTTGCAGGAAATTGCTGAACTGTACGAGTCTGAACAAAACATTGAGCAGGCTATGGATTATTTTGAAAAGGCTGCTGATTTCTTCCAAAACGAAGATGTATCTTCTTCCGCCAATCAATGCAAGCTGAAAGTTGCACAGTTTGCTGCTCAGATAGAACAGTGAGCATACTTACATCTTCTTGACATTGTTCTTGCAACGCTTTTGTTCCATTCCGTCTTACTTTGCATATTACTTAGCTAACACCGTTGCATAAATGTTTGCCCTAATACAAAAATCTACTTCTGATATTTCTCTAGATACCAGAAAGCCATTGGGATCTATGAAGAGATAGCACGGCAATCACTCACCAATAACTTGCTGAAGTATGGAGTTAAAGGGCATCTTCTTAATGCGGGCATTTGTCAACTCTGCAAAAGTGATGTTGTGGCAATCACCAATGCATTAGAGCGATATCAGGTTGAATTTTTGCCTCTTTTTGCATTGTAACGCGTTAACCTTTTATCTTAAATTGGTTATATTAAACTTGTATCTTCATTTGCTTTCTTCAGGATCTGGACCCAACTTTCTCTGGAACACGAGAGTACCGATTATTGGCTGTAAGTTATCATTAGAAACAGCTTATTCTTTCCTGTAATTATTTTTTCTAGCACTAAAGGAGTTGCTGGGATTCTTTTCCTTCTCTCGGCTCTTGCTTAAGGATGCTTGATCAGTGGTTGCAATCTATCCTTAATGTGCTTTAGCTGATGATACGTTCCGTTATACATTTCCTTTAAATGGAGGCAATTAGAGAATCTGGTTATAAATTTTTTAAATAAGGATCTTAATGAACTTCTGTAACAGGACATTGCTTCTGCTATTGATGAGGAAGATGTCACGAAGTTTACAGAAGTTGTCAAGGAATTTGATAGCATGACCCCATTGGTACGTCGATCTCCATTACTAATGCCTCTTGTCTTTGGATGAACCAGTTGTCTGGCTGGAGTGGTCTAGGGACACCATTTGATTCGGGTTCTGACCCCTAACATTACAATTCTAATGTGCTTGCTGTTTCTATGTAATGCTACGCAGGATTCTTGGAAGACGACCCTTTTACTTCGAGTGAAGGACAGACTGAAAGCTAAAGAACTGGAAGAAGATGATCTTACCTAAAAGAGTTTCACCGCGATAATAATCACCTGTGTTTCTCGGGGTTTTTTAATGGATTGCTTTGCATTATGTGTCTGTGTGCAGTATACTCTATTTTTTTTTTTTGTTGAAAGATGCAGTATACTCTATAACTATTGGTTTAGGAAATGTTTTACTTGTTTGGCTTTAAATTTATGAAACTGCGCTGATGATTATACCGCTGTTTTCGCTCCAATTTTCTCTGATTCGGGTTCAGTTATAAATGTCAGATACGAATATGTCCGATATGAATACATTCGATTTTCAGAAGTATTTTCATGTATTGATATTCCATTACCTTTGAAGAGTTGGGACTTGGGAAACATAGCTTGCTCCTATGTACACCATCGAAGGATTCTATTGATTGGGAAAGGGTGGGGAAGTTATGAAGGATAACGTTGAAAGAATAATTGAATTAATTTTGATTTTTTTAGTTTTAAATTTATTATTGATAAAAAATGAAAATGTATTATAAAAACTCTGGATATAATGGTTTATATATATAGTTATAAAATTAATTTAATTAAACATTTAAAATAATAGAGGTTAAAGTTTAACCATTTTGATTTGAGAAATGTCAATTGAGACAGGGAGTAATAATTTGTATTTGCATTATATTGATATGAGACTTCACATTCATATATTTGTCATGTTGTGTTATTTTTGTTTGGCTTGTTATAATATATTTTAATATGTTCTCTAATGTTATTATCAAGCTTGTAAAATTGCAAATGGAAACATACAATTGAAGATATTTTGTATTATTTTAAGGTGCATTTAATGAAGGGTAAAACTTTGATAGACATGCTGCATAAAATTAATTTTACACAGGCCTGTGTATTTACACAATAAAAACTCAAATTTTAAATTCTTAACTCTAACCCTAAAAAACTAAACCTCACACTCTAAACCCTAAACCCTAAATTCTAAATACTAACCTTAAATTCTAAACCTTACAATCTAAACCCTTAAATTTTAAACCCTAAACTAAAATCTTAACCCCTAAAATGCACGTGTAAACGAAAGTTTACACAGCCTGTGTATCAAAGTTTTTTCCTTTAATGAATCATTGAAAATTTTCATTTAGTTGAAAAATTAACGTTTTCAATATTGATTTTTTAATTATTTAATAATTGTGTTGAGTATGATAAAGTAAGAAAATATTTATCTATCAGTTGATATTGAAAAAACATTTAATTGATCTACTCTTTTAAAAAAAAGATTTTATATTCAAAACAAATTATTTCCTCATCTTTATGAAAAATTGTAATATTCATAATAATTATATTTAATTTCCATTTAGAGGTAGAGCTATTCAAAATAATATAAAATTCTATCATAATAAAGTTGAAATTTTGAAATAGGATTAAAAACCTTAATATTTACTATTATTCAACGATTAAATACTTGTTTTTTGAACAATAAATACTTAATTTTTAATAATGCATCAAATAGTTTTACATTATAAATTTAATATTTGTTTTTTTAATTTATCAAACAAGGCGTTAATTAATTCAATTTTGGATTTTTATACTTTGTCAAAAACGAAAAACAAATATATATATATATATATTTTAAGTTAAGCCAGTCAGGTGTCGTGCAATAATGAAACGCCGATCACTTCCTATCATTTGGTTCTAACTTTGTCTAATGAGTGAGGCGGCAACTTGATAGAGATCGACACCACACTTATTCAATTCATAATTGTTTTTATTTATTAATTTTCAGTTAACTCAGAGAATCTTCCCCTTTTTTTAATACCATTCCGTTGCCACCGTGTTCTCTCTTCATCGTCTACCTTTAAAAATGTAGATTTTTTCAACGTTTTGACTTATTGCAATCTCATGAAATTCAGATCTTTTGGGGACTTCCCATTTTTAATCAGGCTTTCAGATTCAGACTGCCAATGGCTAGATTCTTAGCTTTCGTCCTAGCACTGAGTTTTCTGGGTAGTTCCATTTCGGGTCAAAACCCGGGTCTTGAGGCTCCGTATAGGATCCACACTTTGTTCTCCGTGGAATGCCAGAACTACTTTGATTGGCAAACGGTTGGATTCATGCATAGCTTCAGGAAAGCCCGGCAACCGGGCCCAGTGACCCGGTTACTCAGCTGTACGGATGAGGAGAAAATGAATTACAAAGGGATGCATTTGGCTCCCACTCTTGAAGTCCCCTCTATGAGTAGACATCCAAAAACTGGTGACTGGTAAAAGTTTCTGCCTTTTAATTTTGGGTTTTGATCACACTTTCTTTTGAATTGATGTTGGGCAGAGTTTATTTTCTGATATCAATGTGTTTGATATAACGTCTTGAGTTTTTAATACATTTGATGAATCAAATTAGAGATCGGAAGTTTGGTTGTTAATTTGTTATTTGATTAGTTGGTTTTTGTTCTTATTTTTCTTACGTTAATTGCAACAAAATATATGTTTTGTGCATGAAATAATGTTGTTGTGATTCTTGTTTTCATATGTTTAAATGATAAATCTCCAAGAATGATAAACATTTTCCAATGTTTCATGTTTACTCCAGATTCCTTCTAGCATATATTGCTAATGATCTATCCTTTCTGATTGAATCATGTCTTTGTATGGGGCATTGAGTTGATTATGGATTCCAACGTAATCTTCGCATGATTTGGCTCAAAGAAGCTTTTAGACTATTTTCAGCTCGAGTCATGGAAGGACTTCCTGGTGGAATAACAGACATTTTCTTCTTTTAAGTCTGCAGGTATCCTGCAATTAACAAGCCTGCTGGAGTTGTCCACTGGCTAAAACATAGTAAAGATGCACAGAATGTTGACTGGGTCGTAATTTTGGATGCGGACATGATCCTCCGAGGTCCAATTATACCTTGGGAACTTGGTGCGGAGAGGGGCAGGCCTGTTGCTGCTTATTACGGGTACTAGACTTTTCATTTATTTATGCAAAGTATGCCGAAACAGAGGTTGTACTTGTGACACTGCTTCAACATTCATTCTTCTATGTTCTAAATTTAGATATTTGTAATTGTTTGGTATTTCAGGTACTTGATAGGATGTGATAATATTCTGGCAAAATTGCACACAAAGCACCCGGAACTTTGTGACAAGGTTGGTGGGCTTTTAGCCATGCACATAGATGATCTTCGAGCTCTGGCACCTTTGTGGCTTTCAAAGACTGAAGAAGTACGTGAAGACCGAGCTCACTGGGCAACTAATATAACCGGTGACATCTATGGAACAGGCTGGATTAGTGAGATGTATGGTTACTCGTTTGGTGCGGCAGAAGTACGTTGCTTTGTTTATTTTACCCCACGTAATACGAAAAAAAAAAAGATTTTTCTCCGTCAGCTGTGCTGTTCGTGACATCTGTATATCCATCTTTTGTTTTTGGTTATGTTCTTTGTTTTTCAGGTTGGACTTAGGCATAAGTTCAACGACAACTTGATGATCTACCCGGGATACACCCCACTACCTGGTGTTGAGCCTATTCTTCTACATTACGGCTTGCCATTTAGTGTGGGGAACTGGTCTTTCAGTAAATTACAACACCATGAAGATGGTATTGTTTATGATTGCGGGCGACTCTTTCCCGAACCTCCTTATCCTCGAGAAGTATGTTAACCTCTAGACTCAGATGGGTGAATTATTAAAATGCCTGCTTAAATGCTTGCTTTTATTTTCATGTAATGCATTTCTTTTACAATTAGAATTAATGCATGGCATTGGCTTTATTTGTGAACTAAACATCGTGCTTATAATTAATGATGATTGCACATAATAAACTGTTTTATTGCTTTCCTGTTATAATGGATATTTATTATATCCTTTCCTTATGCAGGTGAAAGCTATGGAATCGGATCAGAATAAAAGGCGTGGCCTATTTCTGAGTATAGAGTGTATTAATACTATGAATGAGGGCCTTCTCTTACAACATGCCAAACATGGATGCCCGAAGCCAAAGTGGTCAAAATATCTAAGCTTTTTGAAAAGCAAAACTTTCGCTGAACTAACTCAGCCGAAGCTTCTTACTCCTCCTAGGGTACAAATTGAGGTGGCTGAGGAGCGGAAAGAAATAGTTGAACCCACAAAACCATATCCGAAAATTCACGCACTATTTTCTACGGAATGTATTCCTTACTTTGATTGGCAAACTGTAGGACTCATGCACAGTTTTCACCTCAGTGGCCAGCCTGGAAATATCACACGTCTTCTCAGCTGTACGGATGAAGACTTAAAGAATTATAAAGGCCATGATCTGGCACCCACTCATTATGTCCCTTCGATGAGCCTCCATCCACTAACAGGCGACTGGTAATTCTAGATCTATAGTTATTTTCTTTAGAAAACTCTTGGTTGAAGCATTATTCTTATTTGATAGTTTTCCTAGCTCGTGCTCTACTTGAAACTAGCCTCGTGTTTTACTAGTTTTGAACTGACATTCGGCTTGATTCTTGGATTATATATTTGTTTAAACCTGGAAAACTAGTGTGTACGATTTAGGGTTTGTTAGATTTGCCATGTTACTTTTGAGGACCAAACTACTTCCTAAATCAAGTCCCTGCATAGCCATTTCCTTTAACATTGACACAGCTTGTTGCTCGATCCATTTCAGGTATCCCGCAATTAATAAACCAGCTGCTGTTGTCCATTGGCTCAACCATGTAAACACTGATGCAGAATACATAGTCATTCTGGATGCTGACATGATCATGAGAGGCCCGATTACACCGTGGGAGTTCAATGCAGCACGCGGTCGGCCGGTTTCAACCCCTTATGAGTAAGTCAAGGAGAACAAGGAGTAACGTCTTTCATGAAATTATTTACCGATTACCCTTTGTGAATCTTTATCCCCTTTGCGTTTGTATGAACTTGCTTTACTTATTTCATGGCTTTGCATGATAGGTACCTTATTGGCTGCGACAATGAGCTTGCAAAACTTCATACTCACCATCCTGATGCTTGTGACAAAGTTGGAGGTGTTATAATCATGCATATTGATGATCTCCGGGAATTCGCTTTGCTATGGTTGCTTAAAACCGAGGAGGTCCGAGCTGACAGAGCTCATTATGCAACAAACATAACTGGAGATATATACGCATCTGGGTGGATCAGTGAAATGTATGGATACTCATTCGGTGCAGCCGAGGTATCATTTTCAGTCAAACTTCTAAGGAACTAATAATAACTCATAATGTCCTATACATTCCTTAGGTCACAAGATTATGGCGTAAAGACGACAATATGCTTTGATGAGTTGATTTGCTGTTTGAGTTTAATTTTAATAGTATTGTCTTATCATGCAGTTGCAGTTACGGCATCTCATAAGCAGTGAGATATTAATATATCCGGGTTATGTTCCTCAACCCGGTGTGAAGTACAGAGTTTTCCACTATGGCTTGGAATTTAAAGTCGGGAATTGGAGCTTTGATAAGGCGAATTGGAGAGACGTCGATATGGTAAACAGATGCTGGGCTACGTTTCCGGACCCACCTGATCCTTCAACACTTGAACAAACCGATGAGGACTCACTTCAACGAGACCTGCTCAGCATCGAATGTGCAAGAACATTAAACGAAGCATTGCGTCTGCATCACAAGAGAAGAAACTGCCCTGACCCTACTGCCTTATCCAATCCAAAACCAGATACAACAAACGATATCACAAGTTTGAGGAAATTCGGTAGGTTTGCTGAGAACAACGGTCTAAAAAGCAATCTGGTACTCGGAAATCATTCTCGAGAATCATCTCTAACTAAAGTCCCGGACGGACTCTTTAGTACTTTAAGGTTCTGGATCATTCTTTTGTGGGTGTTTTCCGGGATAGGTTTTACATTAGTCATGTTAGTGGTGTTTTCCAGTTATACAAGCAAGGGAACGTCGAAAGGTAAAAGTAACAAAAACCGGAGAAGATCTTATACAGGCTTCCTGAGAACGAACGACCGTGATCGGCAAACCCGAAAGTCTGATGTATCTTTGTAACATCACAGTTGGTTTTCAGAGAAGAACAATTACTTCAAATGGAGTTTTGAAGCAAGCCTGAGTGAAATAAAGAGTTGAGAATATGAACTATGAAGTGAATGTCAATGACACAGTTAGAAATTAGAAGAACTATCTTACTATGAAGTATAATTAATCAGAAAATATATTTTGATTATGCTTTTTCTTTTCTCTTGAAAATATGATTTGGATATTTCAAATAGAAAAAAGGGTTATTGATACGGAAATTTGAATTTAAACTTGCAAGATGTTACTTCTTGAAGGTCTATACTTGTATATTTACTTTTTCTTAAACGAGCTGAGAATAGAGAAAAGTTAAATTATGATATTAGTCTTTTCACTATGCTAAGTTATAAATTTAGTCTTTATACTATAATTTAATTTGTACTTTTCAAATTTTAATTTCAATTTTGACTCATATGATACAAGAATAATATAATCAAATTACAAAGACAAATTGATCATAAAATTTGTTTTAACAGACTTGATGGTTATTGTATTAAGATTGAAGTTTCAAAATTTGAAAATACAAGAACTAAAAAGTACCAAATTAGAAATGTGTGGACTAAATCCACAATTCAAGCATAGTACAAGGGTTGATAACATAATTTGACCCATGAAAAAAGAAAATTAGCAAAGGAATGGGATGCTTTAGATTAGGGATGGATATAAATGTCACCTAAAAATTTAAAATTCATATATGATTTGAATTTTTTTAAATTTTTTTTATTTTTTATTAGAAATCTATTTTCGTCTCGCATAAAATTTTAAAAATTCGCACCTGCTTAGAATTTTATAGATTCACATTTTTTAACATAAAATTATGCGTCAGTCCCTGTTTATATATTGCCATAGCCACATTCCTGAAAGGTAGAGTATATCTACTCATGATGTACTCAAATTTGTATACACTCGAAGAAGTATGATTTTGATGGCAGGTTGTAAGCAAAACTTGCAAGAATTCCCAACAATTCAATCCCCAAATCCCTGTTTTTGATGTTTCAACCACTGGTTGTTCAACTTGGAACATCCAAGGAAACCTAACATCCCTCACTTTGTGTTTAGGCAAAACTTAGGCAAAAATAATCCCAAAAATCATGGTCCAAATTTAAGCATAAAAAAGCATATACGTTTGCTTAAAAAATCAACCACAAAAACAATAATTCCCAAATCCAGACCAAACTTGAAAACATGTCAAGTGTTGGGGTTCTTGTTCTGTATCCAAATTCAAACTGCCCCAAGCATCTTTAAAAATTCAAAATTTTTCCCAACAATATGGACGTTAAAAGAAAGATTTCCATGGAGTTCTTCAACAAGTGGGCCCCTTAATGAAAAAAAAGGTCATTTTTTAACACATGGGAACTCGTTGGTTTTTTTTACCCCACTTTGGATAATAAATAAAGATTGGTCTGAAAATCTGAACTTCACTTTTTTCATCTCCAATGGCCTCCACCACTACTAGACTAGTGCTATTATCATTTGAATTTCAAATTTAAATGTTTTTTTTTTTAAATCCCTTTTTTAATAGTTTAGTGCAAAACACTGCATAGATAGAATAATTGTTGAAGATTTGGGTCATTTCTGGTTTGGAAACATTTGCAAATTGCAAAGACATGGGGGACTCGGCTTGTCTCATGCAACCATTTTCTTACACTGCAGGCATTCCCAATGATTCCAAGGAGGTCAGTTCAATTCCTTATCATATAAAATTATGCTGATAATTCATCCAAAACCAGTAAAGATTCTTCCTTTAGATTTTACAGTAAAGCTTTCATGGACATTCCTTTAGATTTTTTCAACCTAAAGCTTCCAAGTTTTCAAAAATGGGTTCTTTCTGGGTTTTTTTCTTCAGGGAAACCCAGTTCTTGGACAGTCGATATCATTCGGGAGATTCATGTCGGAGTCCTTGTCTTGGGAGAAATGGTCAACCTTTTCTCATAACAAATATGTTGAAGAAGCTGAGAGATATGCAAGGCCTGGTTCAGTGGCTCAAAAAAAAGCATTCTTTGAAGCTCATTATAAGACCCTTGCTGCTAGGAAAGCAGCCGCCTTGCTTGAACAAGCCAAAAATAGTGCAGCAGCCATTAATGCTACTGAAACAGAAGCTCAAGGTCCAGAAACTAGCTCCATTTATGAATGTAAAGGGAATAATTCAGAATTTGTGAAGATTGAGAGCGGAAATATGGGGTCAGTAGCTGATTCAGTTGATGAACCCCAAGTTCTTTTGGAGAATAATATGAAAAATCAGTCTTTTGAAAAGAATGGGGTTGTTTATAAGGCTGAAATTGGAGATGATAAAGAATTGGAGCTCAGTGAAGGAACTCAGATGGAGAAGCCTCTACTTAAGGTAAACAATTCTATGTCCACTCTTTGTTTCCATATATTTTCGAACATGAGTACGAAGATATGATGCTCTAAATATATGAAAAACTTAGAAATATTAACATGTTATGCAGAATGGCAAAACAAATCAAGTTGAATCTGAGGTAACCAGCAAGAAGAAACCTTCACATTCTTCTTCCTCAAAGGTGTCAGCTAACGAATTGGAGCTCAGTGAAGGAACTCAGATGGAGAAGCCTCTGCTGAAGGTGAACAAGTTTATCTAAATCTCCATTGTTTTGGTTTGATTTCAATATTTGCAATGTCCTTGTCTTTACATCTATTTCGCTTTAGCTCGATTTTGTTCTTGAAGTAACCATATCAGACACATTTTGAAACATTACTGGTGTGCTGCTGTGATGCAGAATGGGAAAACAAATGGAGACGAACCTGAGGTAACAAGCAAGAGGAGACCTTCACATTCTATCTCGAAGGTGTCGGCTAATGCGAGGACATCCAGGGTGCCATCTTCACCTGCAAAATTCAAAGCTCCGCTTCGTCCCAACAATGGAAACAATCTCACTCCAATGGCCATGAAGCCTGCAATTGACATATCTGAAAGAAAGAGACCAACACCAAAACCAAGCCACAAGTCTATCAATTTCACCCCAGCAAAAGAACTCGGTAAATTAACTTCCACAATTATCAGGAAGATCGATGGTTCAGGAATTAATTCGAGCTTCAAAGCATCTAAAGAATGTCCAACACCTTCAAGGACTCCAAACAAGGTTCTATTTTCGTTTACAATTTACAATTGTGTTCTAGTTCTAGTTGCCATGGTTGATGAACTGGGTTTTCATTTACTTCAGGCTTTTATAAGTGGAAAACTGAAACAATCCTCAGCCACCCCTTGGTCCGAAAACCGAAGGTAAATCGTTATATAACTGAGACAAGATTCTAATTATTGAAAATAGGAAATGTTTGGAACATTTATCTTTAAAAACCCTTTATCATATGCATGCATTACAGTGCTAGAACGCCAGTTAACTCCTCAGCCAGTGTCAGCAAAACAGCTCGCGGAAAATGGAGCTTTCTTCCAACAGAGTAAGAAACCTTTTTCTCTCTGATTACTGCTATTTGTTCATAGTCAAATTATGACTACCTATAAATGGTTCTTCAAAAGGGGCTTTGAAGTCATAATTTTTTTTTGTTTTTTGTTTTTTGTTTTGGCCAGTTGTTCAAGGATTTTGAGTGGCTGCAGAAACAAATCACAGTCACCTGGTATATTTGCATCCTTCAGTTTGAGAACTGAAGAAAGAGCTGCTAGAAGAAAACAGGCAAGTCTCAATATAAACCATCTGCTTTACCTTTATTGTGTTATATGTGATGAATGTGAGGTGCTTCAATGAAATATAAATTCATTAATTTTATCATTTTATCCATATTTTTTCAGAGGCTTGAAGAGAAATTCAATGTTATTCAGGAACAAAAAGTACAGCAGCAAACAACACTCAAGGTTACTTTTATTTTCTTTATAGGATCGAATGATGAAATCATCGAGTAGAACATCAGTCTGAGTAAATAGATATTGTTGCAGGAAAAAGCAGGGACTGAACTCAAGAAACTAGGACAAAGCTTTTGCTTCAAGGCAAGACCGTTGCCAGATTTTTATAAAGAAAGAACACCAAAAGCTCAGATTCAAAAGGTAAACAAGTTATCTTGTTCAACCTGGTTCCATAATATTAATTCATAGCTAAAATGTTCCTATTTACTTTCTGTTGTTCCTCTTCATAGGTTCCAACAAAACCAGAATCACCTGCCCCAGGAAGAAAATCCACTCCCAGTAAAGCAAGCATTTCTGAAAGCAAAAACTCTCTTCCTCATCGAAAGTCTTCAATTAAGAACACTTGCTTCATGCGTGCCACGGAAAAGAAAGACCGAATTTCAGCTCGTTCTCTTGCTTCACAAATTGCGATGACTGCTCATGAGAATACATCACCTAATATCCAGCATGCATAAGGCTTTACAAGATTGTAAAATTTCGCATGTCAGTTGTATGAATCCCAAAATACCACTCAATTCTAATGCAGGATGTCTATAAATTGGATGAAATGGAGAGGCTGTAAAACAAAAATCCCTTCCAAACCTTAGCAAATTCATATTTGTATGCAGCATATCTTTCTGTAATTACTACTGTTTAATAACATATCGTCAAAACCTTCTTGTGCGTCGAAACATGTTTTAGAGCATTTCGGTATTGGTAACTTAGAGTTCAAGTAACATAGAGTATGTGCAAGACTGCATATAAATAAGGTAGAAACTATCTATAAATGATCAAATTTGGCATTACACCAAATGAAAAGAAAAAGTGTTCTAAATAGATAATGCAATTATTGGCATCATCAGCATGAATCAAATTGCTGAAGGAGTCCTAGTAAAAATAATTCAGATTAACTGGTTTTAAATACACAACAATTTATTGTGAAGTAAGAAGTAGAGTATGAAACTTTCAAGCACCACCAGTCAGTTCAAGCTGCTTGATGTGTTGGATCTGTTTTCCTGGGTTCAGACCCTTGGGGCAAGCACGAGCGCAGTTCAATATTGTATGGCAACGATACAGCTTATACTCGTCGTTTATGGCATCCAGTCTCTCCTTTGTGTATTCGTCACGGCTGTCACTTATCCATCTGTGCATTATGAGAGCATATGGTTAAGAAAGCTTTATAAACTCAACCTAACCAATAATCCTTCACATTCAGGGAAAAAACATGAAATCATATGAGAACTAAACATAATTAAAAGCAAAATATTAGTTAGTAACCACTATGGGATTGTAGTCAGTATCCTCTGAGGCCTAAAACTTAATTATAATACATTCCGTCGTGAGATCTTTCGACTTCTTCGGAAGAAGTTTACTAAGTGTCATCCGCCGCATTGCCGGTCGAGTTCCCAACAATCGGTCCTTATGATGCCATTTATTTGCCTAATACAAAAATGAGCATGAACTTGGCAAACTATAATCCAAATATAGTCCTACACTTAAACTATCTAATAATTCATACAAACCTAAATTAAACTTTAACGAATCAATCACAGAATCCCTAATTTCAAAATGACTAATACGAATTGAAACGGTAATAATCACTTCTTTTTCAGTTATCAACCAAATAAATTCACAAACCGCCATTAACATAAAATTAAGAAATCAAAAGCTAGCTTTTTTTCCTATCAACCAATAAAACAAATACCAAAAATCAATCCACAAAAACCATCAACAACATCAAAATAAAAAAATAAAACCCAAAAATGATCATTATTATGATTACCTGTTTGCATGAAGCAAAGCAGCAGGACCCAAATAAGATTCAGGATTCCACCAATAACTTGGACAGCTCGTACTGCAACAAGCACACAAAATACACTCATACATCCCATCCAACTTCGCTCTATCCTTTTTAGACTGCAGAATCTCTTTCCCCGCCGCAGGCGGTGGATTCTTCCTCTTCAACCAAGGCTCAATACTCTTGTACTGATTATAAAAGTTGGTCATATCAACCACCAGATCTTTTATCACAAACATATGCGGCAACGGCGTGATCGTCGTCTCCAACGTTCCGGATTCAATCTTGGTAAGGCAAGCTAACCCGTTACAGCCGTCGATGTTCATTGCACAAGAACCGCAGATTCCTTCACGGCAGGAGCGACGGAAAGTGAGCGTCGGATCCATCTCGTTCTTGATCTTGATTAGGGCATCGAGCACCATGGGTCCACATTCTTTTAAGTCGATTTTGTAGTCTTGTAGTTGGGGTTTCGAAGGGTTATCCGGGTTCCAACGGTAAATTTGGAAGGTTTTCATGTTGGTACCGCCGGTGGTTTTCGGCTCCACCTTTTGAGCTTCCGCTTCGCTGGCGTAGGCACGGTCCAACACCATCCTCGACGCCGGGGCTGCCGGAGAAACCTTCGACGACGACACGTGCGACGTAATATTCATCGCTCGACGAATCAAACGGGTCGCCATTGTTCGAGGAAAATGAAGAATCGAAAACGAAAAGCGCAGTGGCAGTTGAAAAATGAGTATTTATGATGATTTTTTTTATCTATTTGTTAAATGACTGAAATGGGCTTTAAATAGAAGACGCAGGCAGCTGGGGGATAAAGAGGCGTATTTTGGGGAATTTCAGTTTTGGTATGTGCAGTGCCGTGGATTGAATGGACTTTTTAAAGTCGGTGTGATGACGTGGATGAATGTGGAGCATAGGTTAAGGGTGTACGTGGATTTGTCGTAGAGCATTCATTTCTTTCTATTACTCCATATTTCAGGGTCTGTGCTTGCACAAGGCATTGCCCCAAAATAGTTATACACGTGGCTGATTATTGGAAAGTGTGAGTTTATAATGACAAAATTACACGAATTTTAGAGTTTATTTTTTTGAAATTGAATTTTTGAATTGATTTTTGAAGTCCATTTAGAAAATGATCTACCTTAATTTCCCCGAGATAATTTCAAACTCCTCCATTATGTATATCTAGGGTGTTTTTGGTAGGGCGAATAAAATTTCATTTGGAATGTCGATTTTTTTATTTAATTTAATTCAACTAGCATTCTATAAATTTGTTTTGAATTTTTTTCAGATAAAGTTTGAGTTGTATTATCGAATTCTCGAATCTTTTTATATTTATTAGATCAATTTTTAAATTCAAATCAACCATTTCAACTTTGTCTTATATATATATATATATATATATATATATATATCGCATATAAAGTAATATATATATCGTATATGATTGTAGAAAGGCGTTTAAACTGAAATCAATTATTATCATAACATTACAAATGTTTACAATTAAACTTGAACAGAAAGTCAACAACTCAACTCGACTTGACTCAGCTCGAATTTTATAAACTCAACTCGATTCAAATAAAACTTAAGTTATAAAATATCACTCTTGACTCGACTAATTCAATTTTTTTACTCGACTCAATCTAATGTTCATCGTTAGTTAAAGAACACGCTCAATTGAGATCCACTAATTAGCCTAGTAGCTAAGGATGCTCTATATGATTGTAGAAAGACGTTTAAACTGAAATCAATTAGTATCATAACATTTTAAATGTTTACAATTAAACTTGAACAGAAACTCGACAACTCAACTCAACTCGACTTGACTCAGTTCGAATTTTATAAACTCAACTCGATTAAAAAAAGTCAAATAAAATTTAAGTTATAAAATATGACTCTTGATTCGACTTTTTTTTTTACTCGACTCAATCTAATATTCATCCTTAGTTAAAGAACATGCTCAGCTGAGATCCACTAATTAGCCTAGTGGCTAAAGATGATCATATTATCTCATTTTGTATGAGTTAAAGTCTCGATATAAAAATATAATTTTTCTATTTAATAAAAAAAAGAACACGCTCAGTTAGCTTTCTGTTGGATAGGGTTGGGGAGGAGTATAGGAATATAACTCTATAATTATTTTGGAAGGATCGGGGCCGAACGGATATTTTTAGTTTTTGAGTTAGGGTCAAAAATTCAATCCAGTCTATCATGTTGTCGTCTTTGCCCAAGACATCTGAGTTTAAGATTTATTTTTAGGGTAATTATTTGTTGAATCGTAAATTTTTTTAAAAGAGAGATTTTAAAGCTATCACATATTTTTTTTAGAGGCATGATCGTAACTCCTAAATCATAACCTTTAAATTTTAAATTTAAAACATAAATTATATTTTCTAACTTTAAAATTTAATTTTAAATTTTAAATATTAGACGATTATAAAAATATTTTTTCATTGTCAATGTATACAACATTTTCCCTTCCTTTTTATGTGATAAGAACAAAGGCTCTAAATTAAGTACCAAATCGCATCAATTAGGCCTTTATGATTATGGAGAGTGTTTGGGCTTTTGGGATCCAAAGATTGTAAACTTCAACAACACTCCTATTTAATAGGAATCAACATACAATCGAATTAAACAAAAAGGACAGAAAATATTTTTGAAGAGTCTTATTTTATTAAATGAATCTAATTTTATTTTTTAATTGATTTAAGTAAATGAAATTTAAATCAAATAAATTTATTTAAGTTAAATTAAAAAAATAAACAAATCAAATTAAAAAATTGCTAATAAAACTAGAGTAAATAAATTTGAGAGCATATATATATATATATATATGGGGTTAGTTAGGAATGAGCTCATTTTTAATAAAAAACGCTTAGCGCCAGGTGAGAATACGTGTTTTATATTGGATCAAAGCGACTAAGGATGAGAGGGATATTTCAAAGACACAATGTTGGGAATATCCGCGTCTTTGTGTCCCTTCGGTCGTGAGTAGGGTGGTTTGCGAGGGGATTGTTTGGGTGCCACCGTTGGAGGGATCGCTTAAGTTTAATGTAGACGGGTCCACTCGGGGTAAACCGAGACCAACAAGATGTGGTGGAGTCTTGCGAAATTTAGAGGGACGAGTGTTGACCTTGTTCTCAGGACCTTTGGAAGTAATGGAGTCGAATGAAGCGTATGCGCTTAATAGGTTGCTACACAAGCACCCTAATTTTAGGGGTTATAAATCTAGTTTAGGGTTTAGAATTTAGAGTATGAGTTAGAATTTATGATTTAGGGTTTAGAAGTTATGGTATAGATTTTAAGGTAATATGGTAGAGATTTAGGTTTTTACCTATAACCTCTAAATTCAAACCCTAAACACTAAATTTAAACTACAGTCCCTAAATTCTAAGCACATAAACCTAAACCCCTAAACTATGAAACATAAACTAAATCCCTAACCCCTAAAATTAAGGCACTTATGGAAATAAAATATTTCTACCGCCAATACATAGTATAATTACCCTATATATATATGTAATGGGTTAATTAGGCTCTTCCCTTGTCTTCAATGGTTATGTGCTTATGCACTATACTTTGCCAAGGTTCGAAGGCCGGTAACCAAAAGAAAAATGAACAAAAAAAATGTGGTAATTACTTGTTTAATGATTAAAGCTAATGAAGCCTCAACTAATTCGATAAAAATGATTATGAAACTTATTAAAGAATGTTTTTGAATGTTATTTCTGTCGCAACCCTTTCGAGTTCGACCTTTTTGGAAAACTAAAGTACACGGAGTTGTCACCAATTTTTTTTAAAAAAAGTGTGATTGGATCACTTTTAAAAAAACGAGGTTATTTTAATAAAAACATTTTATTTATTAAAACAACATTTTTGGTCTATGGAGACAAAAAAAAAACATATTCAGGGGTCGGTTACAAGTGGGGAAAGATTAGCACCCACCGCGCTCAAAAATTGGTGCCTTATTGATTTCAAAAGTATTTCCAAAACTGGAATTTGCAAGTTTACAAGATTTCGATTTATTTGTCTGTTTTATGAATATAGATCTATTTTAAAGACCTTACCGCCCGGAAAATGAACTCCAATCACCGCCAACACTCATGGCGCTAACCCGTCATTTCCGTTTAGTAAGACACCACATCAATTAGTTTTCACTTATTTAACAAAACAACAAAGAAATGATTAAATGAGTTAAAGTTTTTTTTTTAATTTTAAACCAATTAGTGAATAAACCATAAAGAGGTCTACGCTCATTTTAAAAATTAAGTGTATTTTATTAAATTATGAAGGAAAATTTACAATATAGATGTCTCTAATCTAAGATTATTAAGGAACCTATTCCTAGGGTTTCAACAAACATATATGTACATATAAAAGACAAAAAAAAAGCAACTAAATTACTTAAATTAAATTAAATTAAATTAATAAACTAAATAATTACTAAATTTTTAAATAAAGGAAAAAGGGTAATTAGCTTTTATTTTTTAAAGAAAATTTGAATTAGGGACCAAATTGAAAGGAATCAGGATGTGGTGGTCAAATTGATAGAGAAAAAAGAATTTGGTGGTCAATTTATAATTAAAAGGACAAAATTGAAAAGAATGAAAAATAGAGAGCCACGATGGAAGACTCGGCAAAGAAGGGCGCAGGTTGAAGAATGGATACGGGAGGGTATCGAGTCAATATATATAGCCAGTATTATAAACAAAAATCATTTTATCCCCCTCCCAAATGGATCAAACCGGCTTCTCTTAAAATTCTCTGAAGTGTTCTTCATGAACTGAATAGCACGATGAACATCTGTCGTGCCGGCGGTAAAATTTCCCAAAAATCTCATTTTTTTAGAATTTGATGAACTCCAAATCGTGTTTTATCACCGAAGTTACATCGAAACCAAGCCCACGGCGGCGCCTTGTAAAACAAAGGTAAAACCAAACCCTTCTCTTTATTTAAAACAATGATTATATATATAAAAAGAGGAAATTACCAGAAATTTGCTTGCTTTATTCCACTGAGATAAACTTACAATCATTGCTTTACTTGCTATACTGGAATCGAATGCCTTGAGTATTTTTGTGTGTATATTCTATATGTAAATCGTGTCTAAAGCGTGCCTATTGTAGGTAGAATTACATGGTATTTATAGTTACAAGAATGTTTGGTTTCCAAGCTTAAATCCCAGATTTCTTCCCCCTGAATCGTCTCTGATTTGATTCTGATTGAGCCCGATTCTAGCCGTTGCTTCATTTTAGGGATATGATCTTTTGACTTTGCTTCTGATTTAGGATTTAACCATTCTTGTTTCCTTTTTTGCATGTTTCTGGTGATGCCGACGAGGAGCGGTTCAAGGCAAAAACGTCACGGCCTTCATCGGGGAAGACGAAACGGCTAGAGGAAGCTAGAAGGTCGAGAAAGTAGCTTCCACGCGCGAGTGGTGATCCGCGTGCTTTGCTCTGGAGCGATCTGGACCGTTAGATCTCGTCTAGATCTAACAGCTAGGAACTGTGCCGCTTACTCTCCTTCAGCTGGCGTGATCTGCGCCGCTGGATCAATCCCCTGATCCAACGACTATCCTTCAGCTGCGCATAATAAGAAAGAGCATTAGGGTTTTGTTTAGTTGAGCCAATCGGGCCTTATTATATATGGATCTGTAAAAAAAAACTACGGACATGAAATTTTTATGGACTCTTTTGTAATAGATTTATTTTAACTAAATGGGTTTTATACAATGGACTGATTTTTTTTTATATTTTGAGTTTTATACTAACTATTATATTAACTATAACACACTAATTAAAAGTCTATGTAACAATTAATATATTAACAATATTATAATACTAACAAATAACAATAATACTAATACTAATTACTACATTAATATTTTATAACACAAACATATAGTAATTATACTAATTATGAAAACAATAACAATTATAACAAAAGTGAAAAAATCAGTGATAACAAATTCTTATTCTTATAAATTTATGGAAATATTGTATATATTTAAATATTTTGAAGATAATTTTGAGTTTTTTGTTTACAAAGACCAATTTTCTCAATTTTGAAATTAATAGAGATTCAAAGAATATTTATATCAATTTATTAATTATTTTATTCTTATTTATAAGTGCTAAAGATTTAATTTGACTTGAACTCGAAAAACAAATCACTTATATGAATTTATAAAAGAAACGCAATTTGATTAGCTCGAAATTTAATTTGTATTCAATATTTTCAAGTTGGATAAAAAAAATAACCCATATCCCAAATGTTCAAATTTCAAGAATGGAAAAACCAAACATATTAGGGATGACAATGGTACACATTATGACATTTATAGGTATCTTATTTATTTTTACGATTTTAGATTTTTGGAAACATATTTGAATTTGGATACTTTAAATACGGTATATAATAGATTCAAAGTGAATGTCAAAATTAATCTTGGATAACATGAATACGAAAGGAAGATGCCTTTGTTGGATACTGAGAATCTCAATCTCCCAAAGCAGCAAAAGAATTTCAATTATTTTGATTATGATGAGTCTACCACGTGTGACGAACACCGCTAATGTTGAACACCGATGAACACCATTAAATTGATTAATAAAGATTAAAAAATTTAAGGACTCAACATACAATTAATAATTATTTAAAAATATTAATTAAATTATTTTCCATATATATTAAACTTTTGATTTTTTTAATAAAGGGTAAACTACTTATTTAGTACCCTACTTATTATCGCGTTTATGTTTTGGCACCTCACCTATTACTTTTGGCAAAATAGTACCTAATGTTACATTTTTGTTCTATTTTCGTACTCGACCGTTAAAAATTAACATAAACAATGATGTGGCCCTTTTTTAATTGGGATAATAACAGTTTAGTCCCAAAACATATACATTTCTATCAATTTAGTCCAATCTCTAACAATTTAATCATCTTAAATATATAGATTAAAACTACAAATTTCCCTTTTTTCTTTCTTCTTCCCCAAAAACCCTAGCCCCTCTTTTTCCCTTTGAGCCACCGTCAATCCTAACTCGCATCGTAGGCCGGTTGTTCTTATAGATGTTATGATTCAGTGTAAAGATTAAGAAGTTTCTGTTGAGAGTTCATGTATTGTTGTTGTTGTCGTGGTGTCTCATTGTTTAGGGACTGTTGTCCTACCCTTCTGAATAAATGCAATTTGCCGTTGTTTATTAACTTTTTCTGTGTTGCTTGTTTGTTTCAATTTCTTGGTATATTGAACTTGTCCCAATTGGTTTACAACCGATTCTTTAGTCGTTTTTCTAGAAGAAATGAAATATTTTTGGATTTTGTTGGAACAAGATTTTGTTAGTTGATGAAGTTAGTTTTGGTTACTGGCAACAAATGCACAAAAATGTGATTGATTTGAACGCGTGTTGGTATTTTATTACTACTCCTTTATCCAATGTTTTTGCAATGTTTCATGTTTGGATTCAAAAAATGGATTTCTGATATTTAGAATTCCGAGCAGGAAATACTATAGATACGAAAGGGGATGTTATCTCTCAGATTTGGTTTCAATTTTTGATTGGCATCGAGATTTGTTAGTGCTTGAACTGCAATATTTGTCGTGAAGTATGTGCGTTCTGAAAAAAAAAAAGAAGGGAGAAAATTGTAGTTTTAACTCAAATATTTAAGATGATGATTAAATTGATAGAGTTTGGACCAAAGTGATAGAAATATATACATTTTAGGACTAAAATTGTTATTATCTCAATTAAAATGGGCCACGTCATCATCTTCATTAAATTTTTAACAGTCGGAGTACCAAAACAGAATAAAAACGTAACGTTGGGTATCATTTTGTCAAAAATAATAGGTGAGGTACCAAAATAAAAATACAATAATAGGTTGGGTACTAAATATGTAGTTTACCCTTTCAATAAAAAATAAAAATTTAATATATATGAAAAATAATTTCATTGATTTTTTAAATAAATATTAATTATATGTTAATTCCTTAAAAGTTTTAATCTTTATTAATTAATTTAATAGTATTTAACGGTATTCAACATTAATGGTGTTCAACAATGTTTATCGCACGTCATAGAATTTTTCTTTTGATTATCAATAAAATCAAATCTATATAACAAGACAAACGGAACACCGTTTGTTTTTGTTACTATCATTACAAGACATGAAAACTAGAACATGGAATCATATCATATCTGCATGTTTCTGAATTTCTATGATTGATATATGTATGTATGAACCATTGATGGAACTTCATGATTGAGCTTTCAAACCACTCTTCCACGAGCATAAATTTTTTTGCTACAAAATCATTGGATTGGCCATTAATAATGGGCCATTCACTTTTATATATATATATATATATATATATATATATATATATATATATATATATATATATCCACTTATATTATGTAGAATTCAATTACTTTTACATATTTTTTGGTTCGCTGGATGATAGTAATAAATAGTTAAAATTATATCCTTATATTTTTTTCAAGTGATAATATTCACTTTTTTTACTGTTTTTCTATAACAATTTTTACATAAAAGAAGGGGAAAGGGAATTTTGTTCCTACTAGGTTTTGAACCCACAACCTAGGGAAGAGGAGGATGTCAACTGAGAGCTTTAGCTACCTGCACTAGAGATTGTTAACTTTTCTACTATTAATTTCATCCGCCTATTTACCTCCGTCCAACAGTCCAAAAATTATGTAAAGTAAGAGTATCATATCCTCTCTCTATATATTATGCTATTTGTTACTTTAGGTCATATCCATCAACATTATTCAGACGTAGACTTCTTTTTTTGTTTGTTTTCAAATTGACATGTCTTGGCTCAAATTTAGTTATAAAATATGAATAGAAAATATCTAAATTTATCACATGTCAAATTTTAACAAAGAAAGTAGAAAAATTTCGAACTGCAATGCAACTATGCCCTCCATTTATAGGTCTATTTTGTTTTAAAAAAAAAAAGAGGTTGTAACTTGTAATATAAAGTTTAAGAGAATACATAGTAATGATTTTTTTTTTGAATAGATATTGTAATGAGTTTTTGCATGAATAAAATAGGGCAAACCAAAGTTCAACCACCGTCCATGTTTGCTATGTCTTTTTTCTTACAATCCATGTGGGGTGCCATTATCAGCTTGGATTAGAAATAGAGTATATTATAAGGATTGAAACTCAATCATAGTTGGACAAAATTTTAATATATAATTGCATGAATTCAATCAACTCCAATTAACCCTTTTAATTTAGCAAGACAAGAAGTTAAAATAATGTTTTGTACATGCCTTTAGAGTGGACAAAACTCGACTCGACTCAAAAAAACCGAATTATTCGACTCGAGGATAAAAAATCGACTCGTTTTGACTCGACTCGTAATTTTATGAACTCAACTTGACTCGAAAAAAAATTCAAATGAAATTTGAGTTATGAAAAGGAAATTCGAGTAACTCGAATTTTTTAGTAATTAGTTGATTAGTTTTCATATTCGAGTTCAATCTGTCAATCATGGTGATATATTATGTATATCACATGTGAAAATATGAAGAAATATATATGTATATCGTATATAGATATAGAAATCCTTTAAAATTAGAATCTATATGTGCACAGCTCAACCCTAAGTATATGCATATAAAAATATATATGTGCACCACTATGTATATGCATATAGAATATATATGAAGAAATATATATGTACAATTAAATTTGTACAGAAACTCGAAAACTCGATTCAATTCGACTCAGATTTCATAAACTTGACTCGATTAAAAAAAATCAAATAAAGTTTGAATCGTAAAATAAGACTTGCAAACTCTAATAACTTAAATTTTTTTGACTCGACTCAATCGAACGCCAAGCCCTACATACCTTGATCAATCAATTTCATCGTGAGTTTTTGTGTTTAAAATGGGATGTAGTCCCTCAGAAAACATTCATGGAATAAAAAGGGAATATCTCAATCTCCTCCCACATGAGTTGAGGGAGTTTGAATACAATATAAAAATGGCTAACTACCCATACATAAAAAGTAAACCCTCGAGACATCTCAAAAGACAAGACCCACCTAACCAAAATTAACCATAAATAAACAAGTTATGAAGCCCAAGACAAACCGAATTTGATCTTTTTCTATAATCTTTTGGGAATATGGTAGGATGAATGAAGAAAGAAAAATGTTTTAATGGTAGCTTTTTTCTTTTGTTTTAAGTGAACGATGATACAACTAGGTTTAAGAAATGTTCCATTAAATGATATAATATTGGTGAAGTTCAATCCATTATATTCTCTTTTAGAATGATGATAATTTTTTTTATAGAAGTAATTAATTTTATTAAAAATAGAAAATATTTAAATTACAATGAGAGTTTACAATTATAAATATAAACTAAACATTTAATTTAGACATTTTCTTATAACCAATGACATAAGAAATTAGCCACTTTAGATCATACAAGAATCATACAATGAAAAGGTTAAAAACTCAATCAAAAGACTCGAACAAAAGATAGATACGAACATATCTGGTTGCATCGGCAAGCGAACCACAAAAAGGGATCAAACTACTGAAAGACCACTGACAACCGCAAATCAGAGCCGAGCGTCGTGAGAAAACCATCAAAAAACACAAATCGCCTATCCAAATCCAATCTAAGAGTCCAAAGTAGCAAAGATCAATAGGAAAACCAAATAAGCGTCATCTTGATTAGTGACGATGTCAAATCTAACCCTGAAAAAATTAAAAAAATAATCAAGCGACCGTCAATAATGAAAAAAATGTGTCAAAAAACAGAGAAAGACATGACAAAAGACAGAGAAAGACGTGCAACACAGGCAATGTTATTCTTAATAAAAACTAAAAAAACAAAACATAATAATTAGTGGGGGTTCTGGACATGCACAAGTAGAGCGACCGTATAGGGCCCAAAAAAGAAGAGGCCCCAGAAATAAGGACCAAACATAAATTAAATACTCATAAATTTTTATATTCGACAATTAATAACTTACGAATAACTTACATCGTCCTTTAAATTAATTGCAAAATACGAACATTTATATCTCCCGAGAAGTCATTTAAAATTGAATACTTCTTGTATATTGCCGATCAAGTCATTATTTGTTTGGATAAGAGATTTGAACAATATCAATTATATTAGAATGTTTTTGGTTTTTCGGTTCATTCTGATAAATCACTTTCATTAGGCGACATTAATCTCAAAACTCATTGGAATAATTTTAAAATGCTCTTAAAAAGAGTAAGTTATCTGATATTGATAGAAATGAATTATTTATTGAGCTGAGATTACTTAGAAAGAAAACTTTTACCTAAAAAAAATGCGAGCAATAGATTTATTACGATATTTAAAACGTTTTAATTGCTTCTCAAATGCGACAATTACTTATAAAATCTTATTGACTATTCATATTATTGTTGTTGTTGAAGTCATACTTACAGACAACTATGTCGCAAGTAAGGTTAAATGGACTTACTTTGAAGGCAATCGAGAATGATCTTTTAGAAGAAGTTGATATCGAAAATGTTGTAAATGATTTTACTTCAAAACATGCAAAAAGCGCGACACTTTTTTAAGTTAGAATGTTAAATTTTTGGATGTTTATAAGTGAATTTTTGTTGTTCAAGAGAGTACTTAAACGTTTTTTTGTATTAAGGAATTTTTTTGAAAAAAAAAATAATTTTTTACGGACTATAAATTAAGGGTCTCATTTTAATAAATTACACAGAGGCCTTTTAAATTTTTGAACCGCCCCCGATAATAATAATAAAATTATCAGCAGACAACAACAAACACTAAAATTAGTATCGCTTTTGGTTGAGTATTGGTTCTATGCCTACTTTTAGGTTTATCATCTTTTCTTTAATAAATTCCATTTTCTTAACAAAAATACCATTTTGATAATTTCGAATGTTTGTTTTGATGAAATTATGTTATGATCTTTATATTCAAAGAAGGTTTACTCTTTTACTCAAAAAAAGGGTGTAGTCTCTTTTTTTTCTTCATACCTTTTATGTTTACATGTTTAATTTGTTGTCTTTATTGTTGTTGTTTTTTTTTGACAAGTTTTAAATTTAATTCTGATCTTATCTAAAAGGGAGGGGAGAGACTCTAGGGGAAGAAATGAGAGTGTTTCTAGTTGGTCTAAAACACATGACCTAAGGGAATACGAAAGAATAAAAATGAGTAGCTTTGTCAACCGACCAAATATACTTGCTCAGTTTGTTGTCTTTATGAATTTTTTTAGTATACTTGAACCTCAATATTCTCTTTATGATTGGGGCATATTATGTTTGTTATACCTTTCATTATTTTGTTAATAAATCCAATTCATTTATTGCTAATGTTAAAAAAATCCATTGAAAATAATATTCTTACAATGCAAAAATTGAATCAGCAATATATATATTTGGCAGCCGACCTATGTTATCGATTATGTGTTTAGGGGTTGGCCCGCCAATCAAGCAAGCGTGTTGCATAGGCACCCACCACCCATGTGCTACTTCCTTGCAATTGTCTTTCACTTTTTTTCATCTATTATATAACCTCCTAAACCCTCAATACTTTCTCTTCCCATCTATACCTGCTTCAAACTTTTGATAAACAAAGAGAAAGGGATCGATTCCAGCTATTAAAACAAGAAAAAAGAAGAAGAAAATGATGAAGTTGAAGTCTAAGAAGTTTTGCAGAGGCAGCTTCAAGTTTGGAAATGGAAGTGGCAACGTAAAAGCTGGTGAAACTGTCGGAAATTGTAATAATAATAGTGAAATCAAATGGGAACTTAGGCCCGGCGGGATGCTCGTTCAAAGGCGAGAGACCGGTTCGAATGTCGGAGAAGGGATGATCGTCGTTAGAGTCTCTACCGTTTCTCAATGGCATGATGTATCCATTAAAGCAACTTCCACTTTTGGTAAGCCTCTAATCTATTTTCAAAGTTTGAATCTTGACATCTGTAATCATTTATAAACATCCGTTAATTGAATTAGTCTTTTTTCTCCTCAGGGGAGTTGAAGATGATATTGTCATTGATGACAAGTTTGGAGCCAAGAGAGCAAAGGCTAGTGTTCAAAGGGAAAGAAAGAGAAGATGATGAATATTTACACATGGTTGGTGTTAGAGACAAAGTGCTTTTACTACAATACCCTGCCATTAAAGAGATGAAAAAGCTCCATAGGTTGAGATCAAGAAACCAACAAAATCCCACTGCTTACCACACAATTAGTGTATGACAAGTCTACTGACCATGTTATAAAACAACATTATCAATATTCGTATTGTATGCACTCACCACAGAAAAAAGTGTTAAAATGTGATGAAGTGTTATTATATAGTTCGCTTTGATTAGGTTAGGGACTTGGTTGTATCCAAACTACATAGTTTAATTTCAATTGCAACCTCATTTCCCATAGTTTAATGTGTTTATAAAGTATTGATTCCCCAGTTTAATGCGAACAAAAATCTTATCCCCTAAGTATGTCTTTTTTTATGCCCCATATTAAAAACACTCAAAACTAAATTATGAACCCTAACTCTAAATTTCAAATCCTAAACCTTACCCCCTAAAAAATACACTCTACCCCAAGTTCCCTATACTCTAACCCTAAACCCTACCTCTATATACCCTAAACCATAACCCTAGTTTTTAGAATAGGGACAGATGATTTCCATCCTTTTAATATAAAGTCTTATCTTTATTTTTTTAATAAAAATTGTATAATTTAAAAATAAAAAATTCATGCAAGCACATTTGGCCGTTCATATTCCTCTAGGTGATGAGTTCTAGACTCACTAGGAACACTCTTTCTTTTTCCTAAAATCTCTCGTTCCATTTCCTTCCGGGTAGGATTAAAATTTGTATATAAAAAAGAGAGAAATGATAGTAAACATTTATGTTTGAATTTTAGACTTATTAAATGTGATAATAGGTTGAGTATACTGATCTATGGACTATATCTATCTACATGTTGAGTTGGATCATGGTTTTATAATTATTATTTTCCAAATTACTGTTAACTACATGTTAAAAACTAAAATTTAACTTTTACCTATGTTGTAATTGAATTATTATTTTGCAATTCGGACCAATTCGACTTGGTTGAATTATAAAAATACTTATCAATTTAGACGATAACATAATTTTTGGATAGATTTATAATTAAGGGGAAATAATATGTGAACGAAAATTTTAAGGGATAATGAAGAGCTGGTCATTGAAGGGTTATATAGTTTAATTAAATGCTTAAGCCGATAGTTTGGTCCGTCGTTGAGTCAAAATCCTTATCGATTCTATTAAATTAAGGTAAAGCATACGAATAGTTACTAAATTATCCCTAAAAATATAAAATCGTCAACAGACTTTCAAAAGTTACCTAATACGTATTAAACTTTAGTTTTTATTATAAAATAATCATTGAACCGTTAACTATCATTAACTGGAGACGTGATTAGGGATGTCAATGGGCTGGGTTTTGCGGGTATTCGCCCCACTTCGTATTGAATTGGGCAGGGATAGTTACAAATTTCGCGGGTTGTGGGGCGGGAATAAAGATAAAAATTAGATTCGTCGTGGGTGGTGGAGAAGGCGTGAATATATCTTTGTACCCACCACATCCCCACCCGCCTCGCATCATCCCCAGATCTTATAAAATGTTATTAAAAATACAATATCAGTTTGGATCATAGTCAAATTTAAGATAATTTATATTGATTTTTCCTGGGGTTATTAATGAAAATTTTAATATATATATATATATAAATATAAAATTGAGTTTGAAATTGATCATATCAAATTTATAAATATTTTTTAATATATCAATTTGAATCAAAGTCAAATTTAAAATAATTTACATTGACTTATCTTGAAATATTTATGAAAATTTATATATATATATATATAACATTTATTATATTTATTGGTTTATTCTTTATTGTTGTTTGTCGTTATGCTTTTTAAGGTTTTTTTCTTCTCTTCAGTCCTCACCGTATATATGCTATTCTTCTTTTTTTTAATTTTATTTTTCTAATATTGTATGTTATTTAGATTCTATCGGTATTTGTTCTTATTTTTTTAAGGTTATTTTTTAATTGTTATGTTTTTAGTTCTTTCTGTAATGTTTATTTGTTAAACAATTGAAATATTATTTTACATGTTATTTGTGCTATTTTCAATCATTTACAATAGACTTTAGTATCTTTTTAGTCCAAACTTTTTTTGTTATATAATTTTAATTTTGTATATTATTATTTTTAAAAAATGTGAAAATTAGAATAATTTCACTATGTGATGGAAGTCTGAATGACGGGTATTTTATACTTTTTTCATAACAAATTTGATTTATATTTTTAACTAATAGTTATAAAAATATTACATGAAAGGATTACGGGGCGAGTAAAGAGGAGATTAGGTGGGTCTCAGGACCCACGTGGGTAATGAGGTGGGGCTGATTTTAGTCTTGCGGGTTGCGGAGCAGAGACGGTTTTAGATTTTGTATGCGCAACGGGTCGTGGGGCGGGGATAGAGATGAAAATTCTTGACAGGGATGGATGTGAGAAGAGTACCCTTCGCGCCTTCTACGCCCAATTGACATCCCTAGACGTGATAGTTACAAAAATTTGTGTAATAACACATTTAATCCCCAATGTTTACAAATTCAATCAATTTAGACATCAATCATGAGGGTTAAATTAGGAATAAATTGATTGAATATGTCAATATGGAAGGTTAAATGTTCTTTTAATAAATTTTTTATAACTGTCACGTCACCCAATTAACGACGGTTAACAGCTCAATGACCATTTTTAAACCTTAAACCCTTATATTAAATAACAACTAAAGAGAAAATGATTTCGTTTATAAAAAAAAAAAACATTCCTAGGTTGTACATTTGTATGCCCAAACACATGTGGTGCCGTTGATAGGTATTAAATTCCTTCTGTTTTAAAGTAAATTTGATTTGTGTATATATAGTGTATAATTTTAATTCAATTTAAAAACGTGTTTGGTAAACTATTGGAGAATTTAATTTCATTTTGGAAGTTATGTTTTAATACAATTATATTTAATATTAAAAAAAAATTGATATACAAGTTTGTGTAAACTGTGATTTAAACAAGTCTTTTAATTTTAGGGTTTAGAGATTTAGGTTATGCTTTAGGGTTTAGAAGTTTAGGTCATAGGGTGTAGAATTTAAGGTTTATAGTTAGAATTTAGAATTTAGGGTTTAAGGTTTATGTTTAGGGTGTTAGGGCTATGGATTTAGGTTTTAGATTTTATAACTTGAAGGGTGGTGTATATTTTTTTAGACAGCTTATTTATCAAAATATAACATTTTAATATTTAGTTATTTTATTAGGATATCATATAATTATTGGATTAAATCTCTACATATTGATTGAGCATTGTAGTTGGTAGCTTTGGCAATCCCTTCGGCGAATCTCTCAGATTTGAAAGGATGAACATCGAGACTTTTAACTGAATATAAAGACTAAACTCAGTTAATCTGAATCTGATCTAATCTAATCTAATTCGATTATAAAAAATATTATAAAAATTAAAATCTTGAATCCGAAAATGATCCAAATAAGAAATTATTCAAACCCTAAATAACCCTAAAAGTAATCTAAAATGACGAGAATCCGACATAATCGAACTATAAAAATTCAACTAGTAAACCTAAATGATGTTATGAATAGAGGAAGAAATGTTTGTTTAATTGCTCAAAAGGAAAGCTAAAGTATTACAGATAGAAAGGGAATGAGAAAATAGAGTCAATTCAGACATCAAGTTTTTGCATGCCTTTTTCCTTAATTGGTCCTGTTATTTATATGAACCTTTGTCTATTATTTTGTTGTTGTTGTTGTTGCTGACGTGTATCGCTCATATAGTCTTCATACTTGGTAAATATTTTTTGATGAGAGAGCCAATACGAATCACAACAAGCCCGTTTTTGCCTCCTCTTTAGCTTCATAACACTTGGTCGATCCAATAGATCTGCAACATATTACCATTCATAACATATAGGTGAGGCTTTCTGTTTCATAAGGATGATTAGAGGAGCTGTATTGTTTCTTGACCTTTTAGGTGCTTGTTGGAGATACAATTAAGCTAATTTGCATTTCGGGTGTGATTTGACTTTGGAGTTGTAATTCATCTGATTCTATGCTGCCGTCTAGTTCTTGTGATTGGTCTTTTGGCATCCAAGTTTGGGATTTTTTTCGGGCTATTGATTCATCAACAAGGTAAGGATTGTTGTAATTGAGTTTTCTAATGTTTAAGGTGTTACATAAGAATATTTTGTGTCTTGAGTTGGCATTGGAGTTGCATCTTGTTTGGTTTCTTTGTATCTATGTGTTGGAAGCTTGGTCGAGTATTAATTTAAGTTTTTTTGGAGCAGAATTTTTCAGTTCTTTTGAGATGATTTGTTGCTTTGTTGGTTGTTGCACTAGTATGTGGGGGTGAATCTGCTTCTTCTTCTTTTCGATAAATGGGGGAATATTATCATGTATCTTATTAAAAATTTGCCTAAACGAGAAAAAGAGAACACATGATAATACTAATAGAAAACAACCGAGATAAAACTCGTCAACCAAAATGATCCTAAAAAGAACCTAAGTTACATCCAACACGGCATCCTGTTGGAGTAATGACACAATTTCAATAGGAGGCTCAGCAAAGTATCGTACCAAGAAACAACCAGAAAAGCATAATTTAGCTAAACCATCTACAACCTGATTACCTGCCCTGCATACATGTTGAATGCACACAGACCGTTCATGATGCCGTAAACTAGCGAGATGCATGGCCAAAAAAGAACTAGCACATTTACCAAAATTAGAACGAAAAAATCGAAGTGCATCCATACTATCAACCTCAAGAACAAAACGTGTGTGGCCTAACTCCCAAGCATATATACATTAATATTTATTTTACAAAAATAATGTTTGAAGAACCCCATTCTCGAGGAGAGATAAAGTCTAGGAGGCAGTCAAGAGAGGGCAAAGGGTTCCGCCGTCATCCGTTGGGTTCTTACCACCGGTTCCAGGAAAATATCAGCCAGTGTTCGAGTTTCTCGACTCATGACAATGCTCCTGGTCAGAATCGGAAGAAAGGTGTTGTTGTTTTTGTTAACTATGTGAGCAAACGCATCCATCCTTCTTCTCTTTATGAAGCGTTCTATGTTTACGGCAAGGTAGTGGATGTCTATATAGCTTACTTCAATCTTAGAAGGATCAATATGAAGAGCACGTTCGCTTTTGTTCGTTTTGCAAATTTGGAGGAAGCCTCTACGGCTGTGAAACTGGGTAATAATAGGAGAATGGATGGTTTTTCGATTAAGGTGTTTCTTGAGAGGAAGAAAGATCCTTGTAATGAAGCGGTTAGTGTCAAAGATTCTAAGTGGAACTCTGAGAACTATCTTTTTCAGGTGTCAAAGCTGGGGTCTCTTACAAGGATGCTTTGCTTAAAGACATGGCTTCTTCTCCAGCTCCTGCGGCAGCCAACCCTACGTTTCTCATTCCAGGCCAAGAGTCAGGTGGAAGTGGATCCCAAACATTACATGCAATCTCCGGTTGCTAATCTAGTGTTCAACAACCTGAAGGTGGCTTCGTGGGTGTCGTCGGTAGAGTCATCCCAACCGACACCAAATAATATTGGTGTTGGAAACATGCAAAACGTGGGGAATAGAGCCAATGGTGACGAGGATGTGAATGGCCTCAATCTGGGGTCATGGGGGAAAAAGAAATTAATTTCCCAACTTGAAAGGGGCTCAGAAAACGGGGGCGAGACCAATTTGTATTAGGCCCAAAATTTATCTCAGGTAACAGCTGGTCCTGGACCAATTACCACTCTTCTGGCCCGTCCTCAAAATAATGATCCACTTTCAGCAAGGCAGATTGGTGTTAACGCTGATAACTCCCCCTTGGCCCTTGAATCTATAGATTCCTCTTTGCATCTTTCTTCTGCTATCGTCCCGGACAGGTGCGAGGAACATTCTGTCCCTGGGTATTTTCCTGAGAACTATGTTGTGGCCCTCCAACCACAAATTTGTGTTTCTTTGTCCCTTAATAGAGATGAAAATTTCTTCAATGCCGAGTTTCAAAGAGTAATGAGAAGTCAGGTGCGTGATTGCTTGGAAGGCATGGTGCAGAACCATTCGGTATCGTCGCATGATTTACTTCACCTTAATTACATTGAAGAAGCTCTAGCAGTTTGGGGGGTGAGTAATTTGTTGGGTATTTCTTTCGTTGGAGGAAAGCAATCCTTAGTGGATAAAGTTATAAAAATCGAAAAAGTCAGTGTTAGACTCTATTGTAATTACTAATTTTATCTGGGATATTATGTTAAAATTTTGTAATAAAGGGACTTTGTTTAAATTTTAACTAGTCTACGGTATATATGTACATGATTATCTTTAAAACCCCCCAAAAAATTAACTACTAGTGCTAACTTTAATTAAATATTTATATACCTATCATATTTTTGTTATAATATGTTATTGTTCATTTAAAAAACTCAAAACATTATTAATGTATTATGTTATCTTTTTCTTTTTATTGCCGTTGTTGTTGTTGTTATTATTATTATTATTATTATTATTATTATTTTATTTATTATCATTGTTATTATTATATTTTTGTTATTATTAAGTTAAAATCAGAAAGAAACACAAAACTATAAACTATATTAATTTAAATAAAGCTCAATATATATAAATAAAGCCCAACTTTAATTCAATAGTCCATTTCTTTACAACCCAAAAGTTTTGTCTACATGAATTTGGCCCGTTTAGAGCCCGAGATAAATATGATAATTCCTAAACACTAATATCATCTTCTTTTTGGCAGCCAAGCCTCAACCATTGGATGTGGATGCAATCGAACGGTCCAGACTCAGCTATCATGCCCTTCGGTCTTCCCGTGACCTTCCACATGCCACGGCAGTGGCTCTCTTGCCCTCCCTTCCTCGGCTCTTCAACAATAGCTGGCCAAGGACATGGTCCCCTCCTCCATTTTTCATTCACGCATACAAGGAAACAAAAAAACAAAACCACCGTATCAGAATTTAGAGACAAACAAGGACATCAGACAATTTCAGATGCATGCCCGACCAAGATCAGAGGCAACAGTGAAGAAAAACGCCAAATCAGGAGCACAACCAATCAAAAATTTCAATTCCATTTTTCTTTTTTACCTTAATCATGTAAATCTGGCTATAAGAGCCATGGAACAGCCATTGTAAAGGGAGATTCTCAATCAATAAAGAGAACCCTTCGGAGGTAATTTCTGGTTTTTTACATTTTTCGAAAATTCTCAAGAATCAATAGTAAAGAAAGGCATTTCAGACTTCTTATTCTCTAGTTTTTCTTTTCTCAAATCTAAAACCAAAGCAAGGTGATACATTTTCTTTAAGCAATACAAAGAAAGGCATTCAGTGATATCGTTTTTTTCTGCTTTATTTGGTTCGAATCAAAAAGGGAGAAAAGAAAGAGACTTTACCTTCCAGCTTTTAGCGTTTTCCGGCGACTATAGCCTCTGACAGACGATCCGAACGGTGTAGAGGGTCATCCCGACGAGGAGAATCACATAGTTCAGAACCACTACGATCCAACGGTGGACGGCGGCGAATCGTGCTTCAGAGCCGTTCGAGTTCGGTCCCGATTTGGAGCGTTCGCGGTCATTAGGGTGAAATCCAAACCAACAGAAAAGAAGAGGAGGTCGAGAGCTTACCTGAGGCAGTCTCGGTTCGTCAGAAATCACGTCGAAGCGACGATGGTGACGAGGAGACGCGACAACGGCCAGGGCTTGCTAGAGAATGAGGATTCCTTATTTTATCCGATTGAGGGTTAGGATGTTTCTTGAGAAGAAGAAAAAAGTGATATAACTCTTTATCAGTCAACCCGCATAAGCACTCGACCCGCCCCGGATCCGACGACCCGCTCCACCAGAAGCCCGTGACCTTTTTCAGCCCAATTTTATTGGGCTTGGTATTTTCTACTCCTTAATACCAATTTTTGATCTTTGTTTAATTGATATTGGGCTATCTTGTTTTTTTATTTATTTGTATGCTTACATACATATTATTATATTATAACATTTGTCATGTATGTTACATTAGTTTATAATATTTAGTTTATATAATGTGGTTGTTTGATATAATATAAGATACGTATATGTGATATATTGACATAGTATGATAAATGGTTGTGGTATATGTATATATTATATAGTATACTAATAGTTTATATATAATATATGTTTTTTATACAACCTATAGTTTCCTTTCTAATACACATAATATGATATATATATATATAGTTCTTTATATATATATCATACATAACATGTAGTTTTTATATAAAATATAATGTATAGTTTTATATAACCTATAGTTTTTTTATAATATACAAAATATGATTTTGTATATAATATAATTTTATATAATATATATAATATATGATTTTCCTTGTAACATATAATTTCACATAATATATGGTTCTTATATAATATATAGTTTTTATCATATAATATATGATTTTTATGCAATATATACATTCTTTATAATACATATAATATGTGGCGTACATAACATATAGTTTTTATAAAATATAATATATAGTTTTATTATATATATAATATAGGACCCTTTTTCATATAATATATATCATATAAGGTTATTTTCAAATATAGTTCTTTTTAGAATGTATGTTTTTAGTATAATATATATAGTGACATTTATATTCATATGTTTGTTTCTTGTAGTAAGCTTAGTTTAATAGTTTGGGGCCTTGATATGTTTTGGGCTTAGTATTAGTTATAGCTCAGTAGGCCTTGGGCTTAGTTTAGGTGGGCTTTGTGTTTGTTAAGGCCTTTGGGTTAGTTTATGAATTACTTTAATTAATTTAGTCGTATGCTCGTCTAATATGGGCACGATCCTTAAATTAATTAAGTTAATTCTAGGATTAGACTCTTTAAAGCCTTAGTTAGATTTGGGTTTGTATTAACTTAGTGAATTTAAATTTATCCTCTGCTTATTGGGGTAAATGTTAAATTCATTAAATTAATTGAACATTTCTTAATCACTTTGGGATAAAATCAATTGCAAGTTTAGATTGACATTTAATTTTAAAACCATGATTAATTAACTTGATTTATTTTAAATAGTATTCTTGGCTTATTGGAACACTAGTTTAAAATCGATTAAATTAATCATCGTATCACAAGGTAACTCATAATTTGTTAAGGTTTTTAGTCTTTTAGGGTTGTAATCACTAATTTTATCCGGGGTGGACCGGTCTTGATTTTCTCATTTGTTATTACAGTAATGGGTTGGCCTTTGATTAATTTCAACTATCTTACTATATATATGTGTATGCTTACCTTTAAAATTAAAAAAGAAAAGCCAAAAACATTAATATTATATTTTGCTTGTGGTTACCATCAAATTATACTAGTTATTTTATATTGTATGCCATGCTTTTAAAACCTAAAAAAACCAGAAATATTGGGCTTCTACTATACGTAGATATGTTGCTTTTGTTATTTTGCTATGATATCCAAAACCCCCAAAAAATATTACTTATATATATATATATATATTGCCACAGCTTTATTTTACTAAGTAATATGCATGTGTGTTACTATTATAATCTATTGCCACCTTATTTGATATTAGTGTTATAGTTCTTACCTTATTATTGTTATTATTATTATACATTACTAAAATTTATCTTGTATATACCGTATCATTATATCATCTATTACTTTCACATTATTATTACTACTATTATCGTTACTATTAGTATTATTATCTATTATTATCTTATATTATACTATATTGAAACCAAAGTATACAAATAAAAGTCCATTTTTATTTAAACCAGTCTACAAATTAATCAACAACCCATTAAATAAATAAATATGACCCAAGTCTTTAAAATAAAATAGTTCATATACATCTCTAGCCCAATAAGGCCCTAAACGAAAAACCCTAACATTAATTTGCTAATCCTTGTGCAGCCGCCAGATCTCTGTCGTTGGATCAAGACGAGGATGAACGGCCCAGATGGAAAGGACAGGATGGCTCCTCAACTCCCCACGCGCCTCACGCGCGCCGCATCATCTTCTCGACGCGTGCGTGGATTCCACACACACCCTTTCAATTCCCACGATCCTTCGAATTACAGAAACGACCACCTCAGCAACAACCTCCACGTTGGCGGCCACATTAGATGATTGCTCCCCAGCTCTCCTCTGGTCCCATCTTTTGGTCCCTCTCAATAGCCGTGGCACATACAGACAAGCCAACATAAATGTCAGAAAAGAGAAGAGCGCACAACAAATTCAGGATTTTTCAGAGAATTAACCAGAAAAGAAATTAGAAATATATATGAATCAAAACAAAATAACAATCAGCCAATATGGTTTTTCGATTTCTTTTTCAAATTTCTAATACATGTAATTTTGAGAGGGTATATATAGACTGCCCTAAAACAATTGTAAAATAGGAGGAGGAAGCATTCTGTAAACTTGAATGGAATAGAGCAAAGAGCAGAGAAACCTCTCAACTTTAGAGGTATATCCCTTCTTCTTTCTTTCGTTTTAAACGCATTCATAAGTAGAGATTAGGGTTTCGTCTCTTTACCTTTTTGTTTTGGGCCCTTCGACAGCCGTGGTGTTCATTGTTTTCTTCTTCTCCAATGATAACCCTCACACCTTCTCCGCTTCTGAAGAGGTAAATCGGCAGTGGAAAGAAATGACCACCATCATTCAAGGAAAGTTTTTTTCTTTTTTCTTCTGGTTTTGTTTTTAAAGGAAATGAGGGTCTTTTTGAACGATTTTGAAAATTTGAAGTTCGTTTTAGATTTTAAAAGGAAAAAAAGAAGGTTTTTTGGGCTTGGTTAGGGCCCTCAGCCGCCGTCGAAACAAGGCGAAAAAGCGGCCGGTTTCTGGAAGCCGCGGCGGTTTCTGAGCTTAGGCAGTGGCCGCCGGGATGGATTTTGGAGAACATCGAGAGAGTCGAGAGCATCTTGAAATCTCTGGTTATTTTTTTGGCCAAAAGAGGGAAGCCAGTCTGAATGGGGGGAGATTTATAGAGTTTTTTAGTTTTAAAATGGTAAAATAACATTGTAAGGACCTCTGCCCCTTCAAAATAGCGCCCAGACAATTCCTTTGCGTTTCAAAAATTGCCCCGAGATCATTCCACCTTCTTTAATCACAACCCAGGACCTCGTAACTTTATGTTTTCTTACAATTACGTCCTCGTTTTGCTTTTAATTGAGCCTCGTAATTTTATTTATTTTCAATGCAGTCCTTTCTAGTGTTTAATCCCTATATTTTCATGCATTTTATTTTTAATAATTGGCCCATGTTATTGTCATTTATATTTATGTAAATTTTTTTTGATATGTTTGGTAAATATTTATTTGGAATGGTTGTTTTCAATGTGTGTTTTACGTAATGTTTGTGATGATACATGATATATATATAGCTATATTTTAAGGGTTTATAACACATGCATAGTTTTACAAAGTATATATAGTGTCCATGTATATAATATATTTAACATAAAGTTTTGATGGTACATTTAGCTTATAGTTTCCGTGTAATATAATATATGTTTCAATATATATTTTATGTTTAGTTTAAAAAAGGTTATAATTTTCAAAAGTATCTATTTTTTTAAAATTTATAATATGTATAGCTTCTAGTATATATGTACTAAAAAGTTTTAATATTTTGTGTAATATATATTTTTTAATATACTTAATTTGGTTTTTAAATCTATATAATATTTTCTTAACATAATAGGTGTTCTTGTTTTCATGGGCTTGGCTAAGTTTTTGGTGATAGTAGTTTGGGTCTTTGGTTTTGGGCTTCTAGTTTTTAGACATAGTTTTAGTGGGTTTGAGCTTTGGATTAATAAAGATAGCTTTAGATTAGAATTAGGTAAAATTATTTTGATTAATTTAGAATCGTGTGCCTGTCTCATAGGGGCACGATCTTTAAATTAATTAGATTAATTTAGGATTAGCTTAGAGCCTTAGATAGATTAAGGTTCAAATTGGTTTAGTGAATTTAGTTTTACCCATGGATTATTGGGATAAATGTTAATTTCATTAAACTAGTTGGACATTTCTTAATTGCCCTTAAGAAAAAATTAACATGGAGATTAAATTGACATTTAAATTAAAACTATGATTAATTAATTCGATTTACTTTAAATAGTATTCATGGCTTATTGGAATACTAGTTTAAGATCGATCGAGTTAATTGTCATGTTACAAGATAAATCGTAATTTATTAGGGTTCTTTAGCCTTTTAGGATTAATTAATTTAGGGTTAATACTAGAAGCACCTAATTAGTAACTAGATCACTAATTGAATTTCCATAATTTGGGCCTTTAGGTTAGGACTTTTAGTGGGTCTTTGTGTGTTTATTTTTCAAGCCTTTTTGTGACATCCATCTTTAATTGTCATTCATGTGACCCATTTACATGTTAATCAATTTAAATCATAAAAAGGAATGTATTTATTAATTCCGATAGTTGTGTCGCAATAGTCCAAGCTTAAAGGATGTTAATCAAATATTTGAATTAATCCTTACCGACTCAAGGTAAAATTAAAATTTAACCAAATCATTACATCATATTTTAAAATGCTTGCATCATGCATAAAGCTGACGTGCGGAATTCAAACCATAAATTAGCACGGGAGTCGGGCTTATTCGATGTCGGTTTAATCTATGGTCCGATGTATCATCAACCTTATTAATTAAATGTCCAATTAATTTGAACCCACCAATTTGATAAAGCACGTTCAATTAAGGTTAATTTTCAATTAAGGTCACTGAATTAAATTCCTTTCAAATTTCAACAATTTCCTTTAGTTAAAAGTAACAAATATTTTGGTACCGATTTCCGAGTGTGATGGGGGTGCTAATCCTTCCCACACGTAACCAACTCTCGAGCCCTTTCAAAATGAATCTCTGGTTTTTGTGGTGTCCAACCTACCTTATCCAAGTGGCCAGTGGCGACTCTAAGTTTTCAATCAATTTTCCAAAGAAATTTTTTTTCAAAAGAAATCCTTTTAAACTAAGATTACAAAGAAATAATTTTGGTGATAACCCATAGCGCCGAACTTATAATTTTTCTAAAGGTTTTTCAAAAAACGTCGCTACAAGGGTTAATACTAGAATCACCCAATTAGCAATTAGATCACTAATTAAATTTCCATAATTTGGGCCTTTTAGGTTAGGGTTTTTAGTGGGCCTTTGTGTGTTTAATTTTTAAGCTCTTGTTTGACATTCATTTTATTTGTCATCATTTGGCCCATTTGATTTACATGTCAATTAATTTCACTCATAAAAAGGGAGGTAGTCATTAATTCTGACATTTGTATCGTAACAGTCCGAGCTTAAAGGATGTTGACCAAATGTTTGAATTAATCCTTACCGACTCAAGGTAAAATTAAAACTTAACCAAATCATTACATCATATTTAAAATGCTTGCATCATGCATAAAGGTGACGTGCGGGATTCGAACCATAAATTAACACGATAGTCAGGCTTATTCGATGTCGGTTTAATCTATAGTCCGATGTATCGTCAACCTTATTAATTAAATATCCAATTAATTCTGACCCACCAATTTGATAAAGACCGTGTAATTAAGGACAATTTTTCAATTAAGTACGTTGATTTAAATTCAATTCAAATTCCCACAAATTTCATCAATTTGAAAGCAACAAATATTCAGGTACCGATTCTCGGGCGTAATGGGGGTGTTAATCCTTCCCTACGCATAACTAACTCCTGGACCCTTTTATATTGAATCTTTGGTTTTCTATAGTATTCGGCCTACCTTACCCAAGTGGCCGGTGGCGACTCCAAGTTTTTTATCATTTTCAAAAGAATGAAGATTTTCAAAAGTGATCCCTTTAAAACCAAATTTTCAAAGAATGGTTTTGGGACAACCCGTAGCACTAAACTTGCGAAGCCCTTATGGTTTTAAAAGGTACAAAAAGAGGTCGCAACATCTATGCTTTGGTTTGGGTTATAATTCAAGTTGCCTTGTTCTCTGTTAAGTATGGAATTATCAATTTTGTCTTAGAACATAAGGGGTTTGGGTCATATGGGAAAAGCAAGAGTGGTTAGGAAAACTATCCAGGGGAAAAAACTGAAGGTTATTCTAATTCAGGAAACTAAACTCAGTATTGTTGATACTTTTTTATCTAGGAGGCTGGGTTGCGGTATGAATATGGAAATGATAGTGTCTCCGGCTACTGGATCTTTAGGGGGACTTAGATGTGCTTGGGATACTGATTTTTTAAAGTTTCTGATAAATTCACCTTCAGAAGATTCACTGCGATCTTAGGGGTGGTCAGTTCCAACAAGTTTAAACGTAGTATTGTCAATGTATATGGTCCCTCGGTTGACTCGGAGAAGAGAGAATTCCTTGCAGAACTTTCGACCTTTCTGAACAATTGAAATATTCTGTGGTGTGTGGGAAGCGATTTCAACGCCTTCCTTAATCGTGAGGAGAAGCTGGGTGTGAATTTTAGAGCTACTAATATACCGATATTCAGGAATTCTATATAGGAAACTAGGCTGGTGGACCTTCGTCTTGTTGGGGGCTCATTCACTTGGTCCAACAACCGAGATCCTCCTACCTTTGTACGGTTAGACAGATTCCTCTTTGATTCTGAATTTATTTTGACTTTTAAAAATTTGTCTAAATTGTTGCTGTCGTAACTACCCCCCCCCGGTCCATTTAAATTTTATAACTATTTATTGGAGGAAGAAGGATTTGAGGAGACTGTCCGTATTAATTTTCAGCAGCTAAAGGTGAGTAATAACAGAATTGGGGTAATGGGCATGTTAAGAGGCTCGAAGGTAATTATTAAAGAATGGTCTGCCAAGAAGAAGCTTAAAGCATGAGAGATGATTCCAATTCTTGAAGCCAAGATTACAACAAGCAGCCTCTTCTGACGATTTGTGGGATCAGTTGGCTAAGCTTAGACAGGAACTATGGGAAATCCTTCGAAAGGAAGAGAGAATATGGCTACAAAACTCTCGTCTAAAGTGGTTTAATGAAGGGGATCGGAACACTCGATTTTTCCACATTTCTACTTCTAATAAATGTAAGATCAAATCAGATTCTCTCAATTGTTATGATGGAGTTCAGGTTGAAGACCCTGGAAAGATAAAGGAATGTGTGTATGATTTCTTCTCCAAAGCTTACAATAGTAAATCAACCTTAGAAGTGGACGAGTTAAATTTGGATTTCTCCAAAATTGATATTGCACAGTGAATCCGGCTAGAAAGAAGATTCTCTGAGTAGGAAGTATGGGAGGCCTTAGCCTCTACTGATAGTTCCCGTGCCCTGGGACTTAACAGCTTCAATATGGGGTTCTTCAAGAAATTCTGGCTTGAATTAAAAAAGGATATTTGAGCTTCTTTAATGACTTTTTCCATGGCCACAATTGGGAATCGGGAGTCAATCACTCCTTCATTACTTTAATCCCAAAGAAATTGGGCTCTAAATCTCTAGAAGATTTTAGACCAATTAGCCTAGTGGGTGGGGTGTACAAGCTACTCTCAAAAGTTCTTTCTAGATGACTTAGGGAGTGCGTGGATTTTGTGATTAGTAACTCCCAATTTGCCTTTATTCCGGGGAGACGGATTCTCGACTGCGCTTTTATTGCTAACGAAGGGATAGACTTTATTCAGAAGAAAGGGCTGAAGGGTTCAGTGTTCAAAATCGACTTCAGACGAGCTTATGATTCAGTTGATTGGGGGTTCTTGATCCGATTGCTAAAGGAGATGGGATTTGGCGACGTATGGTGCAGTTGGATCTTTAAATGTGTATCTTCGGGTACAATATCTGTTCTAGTCAATGGGGTTCCTACTCCGTGTTTCTCCCTAGCTAGAGGACTCCGCCAAGGTTGCTCACTTTCCCCGCTCATTTTTAACATAGTTGGCGAAGCACTACATCTTATGTTGGATAAAGCTGTTCACCGAGGACTGTTTAATGGGTTTCATATAGGTAATGACAATCATTTTAATTTGTCACATCTGCAATTTGCAGATGACTTAATTATCTTCTGTGGAGCTTCCCTTGGGGAAGTGAAGAATGTTAAAATGGTCCTTAGGATCTTTGAAGTTGCCTCGGGGCTTCAGTTAAATTTGAACAAAAGTAAGCTCTTTGGGATCCATGTGAATGAAGACATCTTGTATAATTGGGCTTTAGAGGTCGGGTGTGCTGTTGGTCACTTTCTTTCAGATTATCTTGGGTTGCCTTTGGGTCATTCTACAAACTCTTTGTCCTTGTGGAAGCCGGTGGTTCAAAAGTTCTACAAACACCTTGCGAGTTGGAAGGCGAATAACCTCTCATTTAGTGGCAGGTTGGTTTTGATAAAATCAGTTATGTCATCCTTACCAATTTATTTTATGTCGATCTTCAGGATGCCTTCGGCCATATCTCGGAAGCTTAATAGTCTTATGACAAATTTCCTTTGGGGTGAGTCTAATTCCTCTAAGAAAATTCACTAGATTAACTGGGCTGTTGTTTGTGAATCGGTTGTTAATGGAGGTCTTGGAGTTAGACGGTTGGACATTCAGAACCAGGCCTTGATTTATAAATGGATTTGGAAGTTCTCGAATGAAAGGGAAAGTCTTTGGAAGAGAAATATATGCTGTAAAAATAACTTGTCAACTACTACCATTTTTCCAGATCACTCTTGTGGAAGGCTCTCGTCTTGGGTTTGGAAAGGGATAATTAATTTATTTTATTAGGAGGATGTCATTGGTTTAGGTTTTAGGAACAATCTGAAAGTACAGGCAGGAGATGGGATATCAATCTCATTCTAGCATGACTGTTGGATTAGTGAAGCTCCTCTTCAGGTTATTTTCCCTCGATTTTTATTCTCTTTCGAGTAATAATGCTGGTAAAGTGGCAGAGTTTGGCTCTAAATCAACTCTGGGTTGGACATGGAACATTCCCCTTAGAAGGCGGTTATTCGACTGGGAGGTTAGCCAATGATATTCTTTGATGAATATTCTTAGTAATTTCAAATCAGATGGAATAGAGTTCGATTGCATGACGTGGCTCGGCCCTGGTGAGGATTATTTCTCGGTAAAATGTGGTTATAATATAGTTTTAAACCCGAGCAATCCTTCGTCATTTTGGCGTAAATATGTGTGGCTTGGCTGTGCACCTCTGAAGGTGGAATTCTTTGTCTGGCAGGTGGTGTGGGGGCGTATTCTAGTTAGAATAGAGCTTTTAAAAAGGGGTTTGTCTACGTTGCCCGACACTCTTTGTACTTTTTGCTGTGAGGAACCGGAAACACTGTTACATCTACTTTTCCTTTGTAAGATATTTTGGTCTTTATGGATGCGGTTTGCAAGATATTGGGATATTTGCCTGGTGCTCCTAGTAAATTCTGGTGCTATTATCTCCTTGTGGCATGAAGCTTATCCCCTTAATTCTCAAATGTCCATTCGGCGATGCGCTCCAGCTGCGATTATGTGGTCGCCATGGTTACTTCGAAATGATCTTGTCTTTAACTTTGGGTCATTGGATGCCCACAACCTGTTTTTTGTTTCTAGATTCAGGCTTATTTCATGTTTTAAAGCTAAACATCCTGATATTTTTATTCTTTTTGTTCATTTAATGGCTAACCTTGTTGTTGCTTATGGTTTTAAAAAGAATGTTAGTAGTGGTCAGGTTCCACAGGCTTGGTCTCTTCCCCCAATTGGTTTCGTAAAGCTAAACACCAATGGGGCTGTTAGAGTATACCTAAAGACCACTCATAAGATGATTATAAATAACATTTGTTTTACCTTGTTTATTCATAAAGAGACATTACCATTATTATTTTCAGTTATAATTATGTGTGCATAAATGAACTGAATTACAATAAAGTCCTTAGAATAATATGGTTATTCTTAAATTTCCTTAGTCGAGTATTATTGTGGGAATGGACAACTATAATGCATTAAGACTAATATGTAGTTGATTGAAGACAAAGTGTTGTCATTGACATGGAGATGTCAAAATCAATACATAAGTATGTGTTAGAGAACGACATACTGGATTGACCCACTATGAGTATGTTTATTGGATTATTATGTAACAGTCACAACATTGCTCATAGTGATAACTACATGTATGATCCTCAGACTTGATATCATCATTATTTTAACATCGTGAGTGGCATATTTTGATACATTCAAATGTGTGTCATAACTAACTACACTATAAAGACTGATATTGGATATGTCACAATCTATGTAGTGAGATATGGTTGATCAAGATAGGATTTTTCCCTCCTACATAATATGAGTAATATCGTAGGTCACTTGATTGAGTGAGACTAGAAATGCATGGCCATGCTCGAATAAGTTGATATGAGATATCATAGTTATTCGTTTATAATAGTCTACTCAAGATATCAAGAAATATTAGATGGACTATACAAGTGTGATTGTTCCATGACTTGAGTCCAATCTATATATAAAGGACAAAAAGATGTAATACATGAAAAAGAGTTAATCACGAAAAAGTTATGTCAAATCATGATTTCTTGTAACTTAGGTGACAATGACATATTGCTAGATATCACTCATTGTTTGTAATATTAGAAATGTTCTAATATTTACTACTAACGTTACATGAACCTATAGGGTCACACCCACAGTTGAAATGAGCATATATTAAACGAATTATATAAGTACAAATTTGTTGTACACGAATTTAGTTAAATTAATATATATTTGATATATATAATTTAACTATTTGATAAATATTAAAAAATAATTATTGTAATTATGACTCTTTTAATATATATATATATAAATAATATAATTTGATTTAAATTAATATATATTGAAATCCTAATTAAAGTTGAATTGAGATAATATATATATATATTAAAATCCTAATTAGTTGAATTGGGATTATATATATTAATATATATTGAAATCTTAATTAAATTAAATTGGGATTATATATATTTAATATATATTGAAATCCTAATTAAGTTGGATTGGGATTATATATATTTAATATATATATATATATATATATTGAAATCCTAATTAAAGTTAAATTAGGATTATATATATTAATATATATATATATTGAAATCCTAATATGAGTTGAATTAAGATTTCAAAAGCTATATAAAGGCATGAGAGATCTAGCAATAATTAATGCTTTTGGAAAAATTCTCTAAATAGTTTAGAGAGTTTTATATGCTCGTTTCAATTGGGTGAACTACGTAGAGGTCGGAGTGTTATTGTTGCGACTTAGGAATCGACATCGTGGAATCGTGATTGGATATCTATCTCCTCTAAATTCAGAATTCTAGATTTTAAACAGGTAATTCTTCACTCTTATTCACCCTGATTCGTTCCTCGTACATGGATCTCTGGTGGTAATAGCCGGATAATTTTTCCGCTACGTCATGGGGTGTATCAACGTGACCCAACAGGGGCTATGCTCAGGAACAACAGTGCTGGAGGGTTAGGAGGATCATTCACAACTCGGAAGGGCAAGTGACCATGTCCTTCTCGGAACCTTGTGGCCCGGGGCCTCCTATTCTTAGCTAAAGTGCTCACCTTAAGGTTCGGATTGTCTTTAGTTGGGTCTTTAAATGATTGTAAGAACCATAGGGTGATAGCTGAAAGTGACTGCTGTAATGCTATTAGTTGAGTTCTTAACCCAATCTCATGCCCCAATTTGTTCAAAGGGCTGGTTCGAGAGATTATTTCTTTAGGAAAATCTTGTGGTTGCCAGTATAGTGTGATTCTTAGGGTGATTAATATGGAGGTTGATTCTTCAGCCAAGGTAGGAATAGGGTGAAAGGGTTTGTACTATGGGGTCTGTTATTGTTTGGTTACCTTTATATGCAATAAAATAATGTGGTACTCTTTTCCTCCTTCCGACTAAAAAATTTTCAAATTTCGTTGGTCGTTACAAGGAGTTTTTAACGAGGTGTCAATTCTTATAAAAAAATTAATTTTTTTATTTTATTGATGGTACATAAAATCATACATGTTAGTAATGATCAAGTATGATGGAGCATATAATCCCAAATTGGGTGGGAAAGACCTTCGGGATTAGCTTATATTGGGCTCTTTCTTATCCTTCTTGTGAGTAAAGAAAAGACAAGACTCACACATTATGGATATCAATGGGTGGGTTTTGCGGGTTGTGTGTGTATAACATTTATTATATTTATTAGTTTATTTTTTATTGTTGTCTATCGTTATGCTTTCTTTTTAAGGTTTTTTTCTTTTCTTCGGTCTTCACCATATATGTGTTATTTTTTTACTTTTTTTATTTTATTTTCTTAATATTGTATGTTATTTAGATTTTATCGGTATTTATTCTTGTTTTTTAAGGTTGTTTTTTAATTGTTATGTTTTTTAGTTATTTCTGTAATGTTTATTTGTTAAGCAATTGAAATATTATTTTACATATTATTTGTGCTATTTTCGATCCTTTACAATAGACTTTAATATCTTTTTAGTCCAAACTTTTTTGTTGTACAATTTTAATTTCGTATATTATTTTTTTAAAATGTGACAATTAGAATAATTTCACTATATGATGGGAGTCTAAATGATGGGTATTTTATACTTTTTTATAACATATTTGATTTATATTTTTAACTAATAGTTATAAAAATATTATATAAAAGGGTTATGGGACGAGTAAAGAGGGGATTAGGTAGGTCTCAAGACCCACGTAGGTAATGGGGCGGGGATGATTTTAGTCTTGCGGGTTATGGAGCAGAGATGGTTTTAGATTTTGTATTCGTAACGGATCGTGAGGCAGAAATAGAGATAAAAATTCTTGACAAAAATAAATTAAAAAAAAGTACCTTTCGCACCCTCCCGCCCAATTGATATCCCTACCACACATGTTTGCATTGCCATTCCTCACTAAGCTCGTGTTCGTGTGTACAATTTTAAAGAGGTCCATTATTGTCCACTCTTAATTTTAAGCGTACGATTTAAGAAAAGGTTGTACTAACTTCATGAAACTTTTCACCATTATAATGATTACACTTATCGAATCAACTTATTTATATTTGTTCACTCCTAATTTCGAGTATACGTTTTAAAAAGATACTATATTAACTCCATAAAATCTTTATCTATTATAGCGATTATACTTATTGAACCGATTTATTTATAAAATGATGATTCTTCACGACACAATTGTAGTTCATATTTATTTATAAAACGATGATTCTTCACGACACAATTGTAGTTCATATTACTAACAGTACATACTAAAGTTATAAATTAAATTTAACTAAAAAATTTCTTGTCAACAAGACTAGGGACTGTGTAGAAACTTCATGACTTATGTAGTATGTGAGTTGGCAAAATAAAGTGTCAACAACAAAGCAAGTAGGCGTGGCAGCAATAATTAAGGAAAAGGATTGTCATGAACATGTGGCAGCAAATCCATCGTAATCAACAAGTATAAGGAAATGGCTAGAAAAATTTAAGATTAATTGAATAATATTTAAGTTTACTAGAGAGAGAGCATGTATTTCTTAATTGCTAGCTGATGTTTATTTTTTTCACTCGATTTACTCGATCTTTAACATTCACAAACTATATTTTTTCCGTTATTACACATATCAACTGCTGCAATATAGTTCTATTTATAATGCTAATTAATCATTTTGATGAAGTCTTTAGTTGTTGTTATAATATTCATGATTTTACTAATGTTGTCACCTTTGTCTTTTCAATTTGAGCAGCTACCATTATCCTTACTTAATTGCTAAGGATTTTTTAATCTTCTAGCTATGTTGACATACTCTAATTGTGCAATTATGCTTCATTCATGGCCACGTTTTAATGTCATGTTCTTCAATTATATCTTTAAGATGGTATCATTACTCACTTTTTAGTTAAATATTTATTAGGTCAATATATTAACATAAATCATAAAGTTTTTATTTTTGTCGACATAAATCAAATCCAACTAAATGTCTTTACATCGGCAAGGATAGAAACTTCATGATTTAATGTTTTGACTTAATAAAAACTTAACAACAAAGTGAGTAGGTGACAACATTTTGAAGATATAATTAACTTGAATAACATGTTATTCAATCAAACGTGATAATAAATAAAGTATGGTTGTACAATTGGAGTATCCAAACACAACTAGAAGATTCAAGAAATCCTTAGCAATTAAGCAAGGATAATGGGACAACTCAAGTTGAAAAGACAAAATTGACAATATTGAAGAAATTATGATCATTTTGGCAACAACTAGAGATTTCATTAAAATGCTTAATTAGCAGTATAAATAAGACTACATTGTAACACTTGATATGTATTATAAGTGGAGAAATATAGTTTGTGAGTGAGAAAGATCATGTAAGTCAAGTGAGAAAACTAGCAGCAGCTAGCGGTAAGAAATATATGCACCGATAGTGTTGAGATATGTGTTTTGATATAATAATTAAAAAATAATTTTAGAATAAATTGAAAAGATTTTAAAAATAATTTTAAATCCAAACAACTTGAAATAATGTTTAATGCTTTTTAAGAGGTTTTGAGATGATTTAAAAAGTTTAAAGTAACCAAACCTGAGTTTTTTAAGTTTCCGTGCCGATACGGTATACCCCGTATCGATACGCATAAAGGGTTTCAGCTACAATTTGTGAAACTGTCAAAATCCGTACCGATACAGGGGCTTCTCGTATCAATACAGAGAAGGGTGGTTTCGATACACCCTTTGGTGTATCGATACACCTACGTGGCATATATCCCAACGACCAAAGCCCCCCCAACGGTCATATTTCCAACGATCTTTTAAATTACAGGACGTACCGATACGCCTATACGCGTAACGATACGTATCAGCTGATCAGAGCTCAACGGCTAGTTATGAAGAAGGTCATACCGATATGGTTACCCGCATACCGATACGGACAACCTCAGAACTGCAATTAATGTGGAAAATAAAGATCCTAACGACTCCAATTCAATCCCAACGGTCACCAACAGCTATGAACTCATATAAAAGGGACCTTCAAGCATCTATGGATGACCAATGCTGCAATTGTCAACAACATTATGATCAAAGATTTGTCTTAGAGCTTAATTGTATATTTCTTGTATAGATAACACTTGTGAGCTTTAATTGTAATATTTTTGCTCAAGTGTTATAGGTTTTGGGTGAGTGCTTAGTGTGCAAACATCTACCTATTAAGAGAGATTTTAATTTGCTAAGATTCTCTTTGTTAGAGAGTGTTCCCAAGACTCGGGTTGTGAGTTCTTGGATGCTAGATCACGGGTTGTGATTCTATGATTGTAACGGTTACCTCCTTAGCCTAGAAAAGGGGAAGAATTCTTAGTGAATTGTTGAAATCCTAAGGTGGGAAGCCTAGGTAGTGGACGTAGACTCCATTAGGGGAGTTGAACCACTCTAAATCCTTGTGTCTTTTTGTTTATCTTTTGCTTCCACCATTTTCACCCAAAAATCAACCTTCTCCACCACTTGGCTAATTAATCGGTTGTGTACATCGAGCCCAACAATTGATATCAGAGCAAGGCTCAATCGAAGAGGATTAACATCTTATTGAGGCGATCCAGCTAGTTTGACCAATAATTCAATCAACCGACGAAATGGCGCAATCTATCGACAAGCCACCTTTCTTTGACGGGATCAATTGTGCTCATTGTAAGACAAGAATGATGTTCTTCATCAAGGCCAAAGATTACAAGCTTTGGGACGTTGTTGAAGATGGTCCATAGATACTACAAAATTGCAAGGCGGGATAGAATGCGTATGATCGTAAGAAGATGGAGCTAAATTGCAAGGTTTTGAACATTATCTTTTGTGTATTTAACCCCAATATCTATGAGAATATGTCTTCTTGTAAAGTGCCAATGACGTATGGGACAAGCTTGAAGTCACATACGAGGGAAAAATGAAGTGAAGAAGACCAAGATCGGCCTTCTCAATCTAGAGTATGAGAACTTCAAGATGGATATGGAAGAAGACGTCGAAAAGATGGATATGGAAGAAGACGTCGAAAAGATGTTCGATCATTTTTTCACCATCGTGAATGGACTTAAAGGCTATGGAGAAGTCATTCCGTAAGAAAAGCTTGACCGAAAGTTTATCTACTCCTTTCCCGAGTCATGGGACTTAAAAAAGACCGCCATCATCGAGGCCAAGAATCTCAAGACCTTGAAGCTTGGTGAACTCATGGGGTCTCTTCTCACTCATCAAATAATGAAAAAGGACAATGAATAGGAGAAGAAGAAGGAAAAGGTAAGAAAATGGGGGAGAAGGAAATCAAAAAGCTAGGCATCAATATGAATACCGTAGTCCTCAAATCCCCCAATGCCATCATGAAGATTCAAGTGAGGAAGAAGAAGATGATGAATAGATGACATATCTCTTTATGAAATTTGCATGATTCATGAAGACCGAAATGACCAAATCTAACCATGAATCGAAGAATAAGAAGATAAGAGATCCCCAAGAGAACCATAAAGGATTCAACAAAAATGGGTCATCTTCAAAGAAGGCATATGTGGCAACATGGAGTGATGAAGACTCCACAAATGAAGATGAAGTTGCCCATCTATGCTTCATGGCCCTCCAAGAGGGTGAGGTAACTTTTAATTCATCTACTTCTACTTCCTATACTTTTGATGAATTAACAAGAAGCCTATGACCAATTGGTTTTTGAGTTTAAAGCTTCATTTTTGAAAAAACAAGAAATTGATTTCAAAGTTAAAAATCGAAAATGATTTGCTTTCTAAAACCAATTTGGAGTTTGAAGCAAAAATGAAGGATTTTGAGCAAAAAGATTCAAATTTACAAAAATTGCTTCAAACAATGGAAAATATCATCAAAGGAAGTTGATGATCTTAAGAAAGAAAAAGATTTGATTTCTAATGAACTTCAAAAGAAAAACAATTTGGGAAAATCAAACTTTTATGTAAGACAATCTAGTGCCCCTAAATTTTTAAACGGTAAATGTTTTAGAAGTGTTTAGGTTCCAAAAGAACTAATCACTTCAAATAAGAAAGATGAAATTGAAAAATGGATTCCTAAGGGGGCCAAACTTTGTGCTTCTAATGTAAATGGATCCAAAGCAATTTGGATACCAAAAGTGTCTTGATTGTCTTATTGTAGGTGTGATAGAGAATGATCAACAAGTCCAAATTTGAGGGGGAGCTCTATACACACAAGGAAGAACACTTGAAGAATGAGGCTTCACATCCTACCTTAATTCAAGTGTGGTAAAATTTTAGTTGAATTTATTTGCGTTAATTTGTTTTATTTACATTAATCCAACTAGATAATCATATTGTTGGACTAACAATATTTAATGCTTGAGTAAGGGGAAGCCAATTTTAAAATCAAAATTCTTATTTTTGTCAAAACTTTTAAACCTCATTTGTTATCTTGTACTTAAAGTCACACAACTTCATTTTGATATAACAAAAAGGGGAGAAATGGTTTGAAAATTTGATTTTTCAAGTGAATAAGAGGGAGCTTTAACTATATTTCATTTTTAAAATCTCTTATTCAGGTTTTTAAATACTAAGGGGGAGAATAACAAACAATTTTTCAAGTTGGTTTTATTATATCAAAAAGGGGAAGGATTGTTGAGATATGTGTTTTGATATAATAATTGAAAAATAGTTTTGGAATAAATTGAAAAGATTTTAAAAATGATTTTAAATCCAAACAACTTGAAATAATGTTTAATGCTTTTTAAGAGGTTTGGGGATGATTTAAAACGTCTTTAAAGTAGCCAAACCTGAGTTTTTCAAGTATTCGTACCGATACGATATACCACGTATCGATACGCATAAAGGGTTTCAGCTACAGTTTGTGAAACTATCAAGATCAGTACCGATACATGGTCTTCCCGTATCGATACAGAGAGGGTGGTTTCGGTACACCCTTTGGTGTATCGATACGCCTGCGTGGCATATATCCCAACGACCAAAGCCCCCCCAACAGTCATATTTCCAACGGTATTTTAAATTGCAGGATGTACCGATACGCCTATACGTATATCAATACGCACCAGCTGATCAGAGCTCAACCGCTAGTTATGAAGAAGGTCGTACCGATACGGTTACCTGCGTACCGATACGGACAGCCTCAGAACTGCAATTAATGTCGAAAATAAAGATCCTAACGACTCCAATTCAATCCCAATGGTCACCAACGGCTATGAACTCATATAAAAGGGACCTTCAAGCATCTATGGATGACCAATGCTTCAATTGTCAACAACATTATGATCAAAGATTTGTCTTAGAGCTTAATTGTATATTTCTTGTATAGATAACACTTATGAGCTTTAATTGTAATATTTTTGCTCAAGTGTTTTAGGTTTTGGGTGAGTGCTTAGTGTGCAAACATCTACCTATTAAGAGGGATTTCAGTTTGCTAGGATTCTCTTTGCTAGAGAGTGTTACCAAGACTCGGGTTGTGAGTTCTTGGATGCTAGATCACGGGTTGTGATTCTAGGATTGTAACGGTTACCTTCTTAGCCTAGAAAAGGGGAAGAATTCTTAGTGAATTGTTGAAATCCTAAGGTGGGAAGCCTAGGTAGTGGACGTAAACTCCATTAGGGGAGTTGGACCACTCTAAATCCTTGTGTCTTTTTGTTTATCTTTTGCTTCCACCATTTCCACCCAAAAATCAACCTTCTCCACCACTTGGCTAATTAATCGGTTGTGTACATCGAGCCCAACAGATAGTTACTGAACTATTGTTTTTTTTAATATGCATGTTTATTTTATTGTCCATGTTCGGGATGCAAGGTTGTTCATTCTAATAATGTCGTTTTTAAGGCTCGAACTCGTGTCTTCATCTTAAGAGTGTAATGTTTCTTTCATGCACTCAACACTTGTTGATAAACTATTTATTGTTTCTTTCATATTTTGATCATTGAATTATTTTCTTAAAAAATCGCTACTAATTATTTCATGCATTCATTTAACGGTGATATGGACGTGAATTTAATTTTTAAGGTAAACTACACCAATAGTCACTATGTTAAACCACTAAGTTAAGTCTCATTTTTGTAATATTTTTAACAAAATTTATATTTAAATTATACTAACTTACCAACACAAAATAAAATGAGATTAATATAAAAAAACTCGAATCCATGTCCTTATGAGACTGATTAAGATACTTGAACTAAATTAAAATTTTAATATAATTTTAACAAATTAAATTTTTAACTTAAATTGCAACTAAATTCAAGTCAAACTAAAATTATTTTTCTACTATTTGTTTTATGGAATTATTCTAAAATTATAAAAAAATTATAATATATTTAATATATATTATAAAATTAAATTTTTTATAATTAAAATTTAAAATAATATTTATATTTATAAATAAATTTTCTATCATAATAAACATTATAAATTCAAAAAATTATTGTTTTAAATTTAAAATATTAATAAATAATTTCTAATCTATAATCTGTCATAAATAAAAGTTGTAAATTTAGTTTTTATAATTTTATAATAATTTTAAAAAATAAATAAATAATTGTTTTTTTTATTTTCAAACAAAGTAAGAAAATGATTTTAGTTTAATTTTTAAATTTAATTGTATTTTAAATTAATATAATAGTTTGGTGACTGAAACATGAAAGAAATAATAGTTCGGTTACTATTTATGTAGTTTACCCTAAAAATAAATTCACGTTAGCATCGCAGTTAATTTTTTTAACGGTCATGACCAAAGCAGGAAAAAACATAACGTTGGTGATGATTTTTCTAAAAAATAGTTCGTTGATCAAAACATAAAAAAATAATAGTTCGGTGACTCTTAGTGTAGTTTACTATAAAAAATAAATTTACGGTAGCATCGCCGTTAATTTTTTAACGGCTGGGAACTAAAAAATATAACGTTGATGATGACTTTGTCAAAGAAAAAAATTGTTCAGTGACCGAAACATAAAATAAATAATAGTTTGATGACTAGTGATATAGTTTACCCTAAAATAAAATTGAGTGCCTACTCCACGATTCCCACCATTAATGTATCAAAAATTAATTACATATATAATAATATTAAATATTAATTAGCCGTGATCCAATTCATCAATATTCCAATTTCCAATAATTCTTTAATTAAAAATATCCAATAATTAACCAAAATAACAATATAGCTTCAAATAATATTTTCACGAGAATAAATTTTCCTCTTGGTTCCATCAATTCCTACTTTTTACAACATTTCCAATTCAGTTTCGAAACTTTCTTTTACTTGCAAATTTACTCCCCAAATGATCAAACAATCGTCTTATATCCTTGCTGACAATCAATTATGAATTTAAATCCTCCTTAATTCAATTTAAACTTCATTTAACAAAATTACTATTTTACCTCACAAGTTTGAAAATTTTGTAATCTGATCTAAAAGTTCAATTTCGATAATTCGTCACTATAATCCAACTATACCACTTCATTTAGTCCAATATAAATCATTAATTTAATAATGTACGCAATTATATATATTTAATATTATTTAAATATCGATACAGACCGGAATCTAATACCATAATCTTTGGAGTGTTACATTGGTGGATTCGCGCAAAATTCCCGGACTTGGGAGGCACTCTCAATGATTTCATAGTTAACCCTGCTCAATGGTCGGGCCATATTTTGCCAAAATCTGTGAGACATTTAGCTGCTTGGACTGCTCCTCCTTTGGGTTATGCAAAATTCAATACGGATGGAGCGGTGGTAGGAAGTGAAGTATTGGTCCAGCTGGGATTGGGGGAGTCTTGAGAAACCATAAGGGTCATGTGCTGATCGAATTTTTCAAATGTATCGGTTCAACTGATGCGGCATCCGCTAAGTTATTGGCAATATTGGAAGCTTTATCACTGGCTGTTAAGTCAAAGTGGGCAAAGTTTTTTTGTTTTGAATTGAAATCTGATTGCAATAACGTTGTCTCTTGGCTGCGTAATCCCCTTTGTTCCCCTTTGGCGTTCAGGTCTACTATTGATTCGTGTTTACGATTAGGCGATAACATCAATTGGCGTCTCAAAACTGTGGGTCGAGATTGCAAACAAACCGCTGATTCACTCGCAAAAGCAGGTAGCAATCGTCAACTGGACTACCTGCTCGTGGCAGACTGATTTGTCTTACAAATTATAGAATTGGAACACCGTCGTCTCCAGATCGAGGAAACTCAGAACAACCGCAAAGGGATGGGGATCATGTCGCCGCCATGACCAACTTAACTGGAGCTATTCAATCCCTCATCGCACGGGGTGTCTTTTTTTTTTCTTCGTACCAAATTTTATACATAGACTTCGCTTAATTCTTTCTTTAATGATATTTAATCCATCCTACTGATTATTTATAATATTTATAAATTTTATACATTAAAATATTGTATAGTTCATTGATTTCGATGTTCTCTTATTCTTTGAAAACTTTTTTTAACAATTCCTATTTAGGTGAGGATAGGAAAATTTTACTCGTAATTAACCACTTGTTGTAGAGATTATTGATTATCTTCTAAAAACTTTCTGATCTAAGTTTGATTACTAAAGAGTGTGAAGTTTCAAAAATCTAAATTTTTAGTTGCCTTTTCACTTATAGCTCACCCGAACAATTATTAAATTTAGTATATTAATAAACAAAATTAAAAAGATAATACTGAAACCGAATATTTTGAATAAAGAATTAATCAATTATCCAATTTAATTGTCTCATTTACTTCTTTTTACAAGACCCTTGAAAATTTACAATATTACTAAATTTGATATTTTAAATTCACCTTCTTTCTTGTTGGACCCTTGATAATTTTCCACCTTCTTCTCACTAGGCATTTCAAATGTATGCTTGAGCTTAAGATAAAAGAATTGATGTTGTCATGATCTCGATTCAACAATAAACAAGTGCCAGCTAGTTGGTAGTTATGACGAGCAAATGTTAATCGGTCTTTCCTACGGAGTATAATTGATAACTTGAAGCAACATTATATTTTTTTTATTAAAATGGAAATTATTTCATTAAAAAGGAAGATTGGTATAGCGGTAAGGCCCAACGAAGGAATCAAAGTAAAATCGGCCGAATACCCCTAAAGAAAAAGCCTCTAATTATAAAAGCCATGAAGAATTATTGAGTTGAGACCAGAAATAACTCAAAGATTTAAAGAATTCTGTATAATTTAAATAAATGATTTTAATTTTAAAAAGTTAAAATTTTATTAATTTTTGTGTATATGCTAAATTGACTTTTAAATAAAAATAATTTTAACATAATTTAAAATCTACGAAGTATAACATCATTTTATTTCTCTCGTGATCTTTACCATTTACCCATATTAACTTTTTTTTTGTTTTTCTCTTATAAATATTCAATTTAACTTATTTAGTCCGGTTTTTAGAGGTATATGTAATTGCTCTTATTACACATGCTCAAAACTACTCCTAAAACGTAAGATGTTTTAGTATTGTTGAAAAAACACAACCCCTACCGGCACCATGAACCACCCATATTATTTGAAACAGAAATGTGGGTGGATTAACATTGATTCTTATTGGTCCCATCGCCATTAATCATCATTTGTCACACGTGATGATATTCGGCCACCGCAAGAAAAATAAAAGAGCTGTAAGCTAGTAAATGAACACATTCAATTGTGCTTTACAAGGATGAAACTTAAAGGCATAACCGCATAAGATCTCTTAATACCAACCTCGCAAGTAACAAATCTCCCCTGCCACCTTACTTTGGCAGCAATTTGTGGAAGACCTATTACCTTTATTTATCGCCATGTTTCTCATGCAATGGAATACATTAAAATGGCGGTTTATTAGGTTGAATAGCAAGTAAATTTAATGTCTTTTAAATAAGGTTTTAGATTTTAATCTTATAAACAAAGAAGATAGATATAAGAGAGTTCTGTCTCTTGTTTAAAGCTCCGATCTAACTTCACTCTGAGTTTAGTTGAGACTTGACTATTGAATATCAAAAGGTTTTAAAGAAAATAAAGTTGAATGAAAAAATAACCAAAAGTTTAACGTAATTGAGTTATAGAGATATTATTAAGAGATGGTACTTAATATTTCTGGTAAATGAATCCCAATATTATACACATTTTTTCCATTTACGTATGCATTCTGTCAAAAAAAAGTATACATCAATTTTTTTACATTAAAAATAGGGAAATAGAAGACCTTTTTCAATGTTGATGGAAAACTTCGATTTGAGCTTTACTAACAATTTTATTTAATGGATAATCTGTAACTATCACTTTTATTCATTTTTCTATCAAACAGACAACATTACTTTGATTATAATCACCTACTACGACGTTAACGATGGTTTTAGATTATTTTTTATTGTCCTCTTGGATCTTTAGGGCTTTGATGGATGAGTCTCACAAATGAGAATTTTCTGCATACACACTCAATTTCTGTTTAAACAATACCAAGCTGCTTACCAATTGGACCAATTCCGTTAGTCAGGGATGGATTGAGAGGGGGCTGAAGAGGGAAATCACCCCTAAAAATTTGAAATTCCAATATGATTTAGAATTTTTTTTTAAAAAAAAAAATACTAAAAATCCATTTTTCACCCTTGAAATTTTATAAGTTCGCCCCTTAAGATTTGATAGGTTCGGCTCTTTTAATATAAAATCATACATCCGTCCCTGCCACTAGTTTTAGACTATTAGTCGATGTATTTGACATAGATGATAGATACAACAAATTTGAAAGCTTGCAAATCAAGTCCCACTTGATAGTTGCTTTAAATGTAGAAGGTCATCAATGAGATTGAATAAATCACAGAGACAACTACCTCCCAAATCCCTAACATGTATCCTAAGTAATGGAACTCGTTTTATTTTTTTTTCTTTTTTGAAAGGTATGGAACTCGTTTTAGTTTCTTCAAGAAAATGAATAAGGAAGATGGGTTGTTGAGGTCCATCACTTTATGGTTTGGACACGGCAGAAGCCCATTTGGTAGTTTTTGTCGGGGCACTTAGGAATGAGATGCCTATAAAAGATGGCTTTATGGGCCTATTATCTATTTGTTCGGTCCTTTGGGAATGGGACCACTTTTTTTTAACTGTCTTTTGTGTGATGCAGCCAAGAGCAACGTGGCCTACTTGTGCCTTACATTTAATTCTTTGCTTATCATCTCCTTACTCTCTTTACCCTCATGGTCCAAAACCAACAAACCTCTCCACCCTTTCTTCCTTCAATGTTCTCTCTTCCAGTTTTATATATATATATATATATATTTGAGTTAAAATTCATTTAGCGTCGTGTAAAATTTAATTATTTTTATATTTTTTTAACCGCAAGATAAAAGTAAATAAATAATTAAAATTATTTTTTATATTTTCATATGATAATTTTTTTATTTTTTACTGTTTTTAATTATGTTAAAAAAACTTTACTCTTCAAAGAACTATTATTTAAATGATAAAATTGTATTATTTTTCTAGACCTCAAATAAGGACCCGGAAATAGAGGTCAAAGTCTGAGGCAAACAACTATGATACTTATTTGGAATGCTCGTAAGTATTAACATTAGTTTGGGCAGCTCCCGCTCTTTTTTACCCCGTAAAATATTTTGTTTTGATAAAAATAAAGAAATTTAAAAAGGTTTTTGAATTTTGTTGGTATGTTAATATTTATGCAAGTATTTATTTTTCTTTGCATTTTTGAATTTTGTATGAAATTTTGGTTGACTAGTCTTCATTATTCTTTCTTATGAATGTGTTGTATTGAGATATCTTTCATGGTTATTAATGAAATCTAGTTGTTATGTAAAAAAAATAGAAATCTTGACAACATTGATTCTGTGAATAGGCTGCCTTACGGTAATTAGGGTATTCTTATATAGCTTCATTTGAAATTGAAATGTCTAATTTTATTTGATATGTATAATACAATCGATTTATCTAAAAAATAGAGCCAAACATCTCTCCAATAATATGTATCTCTTTTTAAAATAATATTTAATCCATCAAATCCTTATATCAACGATGGTTTCTCTTATTCTTCTATACTTAAATAATCTTTAATCTCTTTAATTTTTTTATATAGAAGATAAGTATAATTTAAATTAGCTTCTCGTATTTTTATTGAATAGAGAAATATAATTAAAAAATTGCATATAGACCGGAACGAGAAATTTTAGGGTGAGGCTAAAATGAGGCGGATTTATATAAATTATTACTATTTTTGTAAGAATTCGTGTAGTTACACAAATTCTTACAATCTACACAAATTCTTACTCAAATAGTAAGAATTTAAGTTATAATATAAGAATTTGTATAGTTACACAAATTCTTACTAAATTGATAAGAATTTTTATAATTACACAAATTCTTACTCAATCTTATACAAATTTTTATAAAAATAATAAAAATTTATATATATTCGCATTTTATCCTCACCCTATACATCGCCTTAAAATTTCTCAGAGTATAAGGGGAAAGCATTTGACAACGTGAATGAGAGTGACATCCACCATTTGCTTTCACCGACGTGGACGGTGGATGGCTGAGTTGGCAACGACCCTTTGGTTGCTCCAAGAGACCTTTTCGATTTACAACATTTTATTTTAAAAATACATTAATAAAATGAAAAGGAAAAAAAAACATCAAGAGCGACGCGCGTGTTGCGTGCGTGACTGCCATGCTGGCTAAATGTGTAATTCTGCTCACGACGGTCTGCCGATTTCTGACTTACATCACGTGCGCCGTTGCTATTCCCGAAGAGCTGAAAACCAAGCCCAAGAGAAATACTTAAAAAGCTATTACATACATATTTTTAAATTTTTATGATAATTTTATATATAATTTATTAATTGATTAAATTAGATTAAATATTAAATATTATAAAATATTATTATAAAGAACTTTTAATTCAATTTATTTATTTATAAATATTAAATTTTAATTTAAGACCTTACATAAATGACTTAACATATTATCTCACTATATTAAGCTTTTTAATTGAATTAAAAAATGAATTCAGTTTTTATTCAAATCTGGGAGAAGTGCTAGGGAATTTTGAAATTTTAAATTAAATATTTAAAGATTAATTTTATAGGAATGATAAATAAAATTATTAGGTGCTAGATTTAATATAAATATATTAATAGAAAAGAAATTCTAAAATTAGATGGACATGTAAATCCCTCATAATATTTTTTGGCTATAGGAAGTTAGGGGACAGTTGGAGCGGTGGTTAGGTAATTAAGCAGTTAGCCTGTGGTGTTTGAGAGAAAAGCTGACGACTCTTGGAATGATGGTTATGTTTTGTCATAAAATTGCAATCATATAATTTAAATTATTATAATATAGTTGATTCAGTTTTAATTTGGTTGGTATTATTGTTGGTTGCGGTTTAAAATACATATAGGCGTACAATAATAACTGAGTTAAAAGCTAGGGAATTGAGTTAAAAGGTAGTTTAAATATTGTATAACAAATACAATATAAATAGAATTATCATTTAATACATTGATGTGAAGGAGTGTGTATTTTTTTTATAAAAGTTACTAGTTTTATTAAAAAAATATATTTAAAATTTTAATTAAAGTTTATAATAATAAACATAAAAAATTATCTAATTTGGACATTTTTCTATAATCCATTGAAGAAAAAAAATAGCCACTTGAAAGCATATAATAGAAAGGTAAAAACTCAACTAAAAAACTCGATTAATAGATAGATACTAACAACATCATAATCAATGAAGAAGGATAAAACCATCAACACTAAGCATTAAAGAAAAGTGCATATAACAATTATGACACCTTGACAAAACGATCATCACTACAACTCAGGCATAAACAAAAAAACGATGATTGTGAACACGTATCTAAATCTAAACCGAGGGTTCAAAGTAGAGATGACAAATAGGGCGGGTGAATGTGGATACCCTCTACTCCATACCCATACACATACCCCCCAAAAAATTATATCTACCACCTACGCATCACTTACAATGGTACAATTTTCAACCTACACCCACCCGGGTACATTATCAAATCCATCATGCACCCATTACTCAGTTCGTACCCACCTGTACTACCTTTAAAGAAATCCACTTATCTCATAATATATAACTCGAAACTTCATTTTGTTTTCTTTAATAGAAACTAGACTCGAATTCATTCTATCCACATAAGATGGTACTTCTAATTCCACTCATACAATTTGTGACGATTTTTCAAAGTCATTGTCGAACTAGTACTATGAGCAGTTAGCTACTATGTTTTTATGACCCTCGATCACTTAATAGTTATATTTTAAGATATAGATTAAAATCAATCTACATTTTTGTTCTAAACAAAACTAGATTTGCTCACGGTTACAACGATGTATAGATCATTTCCTTATCATTTATATAAAAATTTTGGTGATTTTTTGAACTCATTGTCTATGCATAAAATTTTCAACAAATTTCATAAATTTGATTTTTAACTCCATTATTCATTCTAAAATTCTTCTAAATGCTTACAAACATATTCCACATGAACGGTAACAAATATATTCACCCCTCAACGTCACCTAATATATGTATATATATATATCATTTTCATTAAAATAACCTTATTCATATGACAGACACGAAATAAACGAACATAGGACGAGTAAAGTTTGAAGTCTATCACCTACTCACTTACGACGAGCATAAATTTTAACATTTACACCCGTCCACTATTTTCCAAATTTATACACATATACCATTTCCAACAAATACATATACAATATAAAAATTTTAAAATTGTACTCGGTTGTCATCCTAAACCAAAACAGGGAAAATCATGACATTGGAATCTTATTAGCATTATAATTACAGCTACGTCATTGTTTCCAAGATCAAAGGGCAGTCGCCTTTATTTTTCTTTGACCTAAGCTTGGAAAATGCAGGATGACAAAAGTACTCCTTAAAAATGGCTGATTAGGACAGCAATTGAATGATGTGACAACCGTCAGAAGAATCCCTTGAAAATTGGAAAATAGAATCTCAGGAATATGTAAATTATCTGTTCTTGAATTTCTTCTCTACTTCGAATTTCATTTCCATATCATTGCACCCATTAATTTAATTTTAGTCAACTGAAGTTGGAATATCAACAATTAAGCTACTTAGTCAACTAGCTTATTTCAAGACTATACATAATCTCTTATACAATTCCGTGTTTAAAAACGTAACCATAATCTTCGATAATAATTTTTATATTTATGTGTGTATTCTTTTTTCATGTTTACTTAAACAAGTAAAACATTTAATATAACCACATTACTTTATTAAAAAAATAAGGTGGAAGTATTGCACAAATCCTTGATTTAGAGCTCAAAATACATTTTGATTTTAAAAATTTAGAAATAGCACAAAGATGTGAAATCAAAATGGTGAATAACAAGTGAGGTGATATTAGTTTAAGATATTGTAGCTTAAAAAAATTTGAACAATTGTATTTTGACCAAGGATATTAATGATAGGTTAATCGTATCGTTTAGCCTAAACGGTCAATTAACTGTTATATCGATCATTGAATTATAATTTAATCGTTAAGAAACAATTAATTGTTTTAACTGTTATTAACGGTTCGATTACATGTTAACTTATAAATCTATTATAATTTTTTTACATGTTCACCACACTTTTGAGAATAATGAAATTATCTTTATGATAAATATTACATTATAAGAGGGTCTTAAGATTGACGTAGCCAATCTTCTGAGCAAATTATATGTATAAATAATTTAATAACGGTTAACCTATTGTTGGCCATTAACTATTATTTTTAGCGGTTAGGTTAATCGAAATTGTTTAATCTTAACAATTCGATTAAATAACTTATAAAATATAATAATTATATCAATTAAAAGTTACGGTTTAATACGCACACCCCTAATTTTAATCGGTGAATAGGATGTGAAATCAAGTTAAGTAAATTTTAATGTATGAAATTTAAAATTGTACCTATAATAGTTGAATGAAACTTGACCCGCCTTTTAAGATTTTCACATCATATTTTAATTTAATGTATTAGAACCCAGCTAGTGATTTCAGTAGAAAAGATAATGACGTTCATCTTATGAAACTTGAGTTTGAATAACTTTGTCTATAAAATATAAGGATAACTACATATTTGGTACCCACTTTTACCCGTATTTCTGTTTTGGTATACCACCTTTTTGGTAAAAAAATACATAATGTTACGTTTTGTTTCTATTTTGATACCTTGCCGTTAAAAATTTAACAGCAAACTGATTAAGAGAGAGAAAATCACACGCGCCAAGCTGCCACATCATTTTCTCTCATAGTCAACATGCCACGTCGATTAAAATCATAAAAAATACACGTGGCATGCTGACTAAGAGAGAGAAAATGACGTGATATATAATCCCTAAAATATGTACTTTATCAAACGATTAAGAAAACAATATGAATATGTACTACCTCGTAATCAACTTAAGACTATTAAAATTTTAAGTTCATATTACAAAATAATATATTTTCAACTGTTATAAAATTATTATTTTTGTTTGTTTCATCTTACATATAAGGATTTTTTACCCGTTTAAAAAAATAAAATAAAATGAACTTTGTATTAAATACAATTACCCATTCAATATTTTTATCACAAATTAAAGCTATGGTTTAGGAGTTTGGAAGCCCTGAATCAAAACCAACCATCCTAAGGAGCCATCTAATTAGTTAGCATGTTGGTTAGTTATTCTTTAATTTCCTCCTACATAATAAAGCTCTCTCAGCCACAAGTACCAATTAATTTATAAGAATGAGACATTAAATCTTTTATTTGAAGTCGGATGTATAATTTTATTTTAGGATTATAAAATTTTATATTTAATAAAAAAACACTTGAACTAGAAATTCTAATGATGCGACATTAAAATTTCAATGTAAAACATAAAATAGAATTTAAAAATATATAAAATTTTAAATTTTATATATTTGCGACTGCCCCTTAACATACTTATGTCCATCTTTGCTTAAGATTAAAACTTTTAATCTTAATGTTTTGAATGTAATAAATTAAATTTAAAAAATCAGCTAATAATAAACTTTTACAATACCAATTTAGATTAACTTCTTTAAAGTACGTCGCGGTCGCTCTTTACTAAAGTATGCCCCTTTCCTCAATAAATGAACTTTCTCTTCCTTCCTTCTTATTTAGGAAAAAATATTAGATGAACTTTGGTCACCAATAACGCGGTCCTAACAAATCAAGTCCGTCCATCTCATTTTTTCAAGGTGAGTCATCACCTCTTTCCTACATGTAATTAGAGAGCGAATATTTATTATGAAATTACTTTGAGATAAACAAACTTAATTAGTTAGACCACGAATAATGTGGTAAAAATATTCATCTAGTAATTTCTCCTTATTTAGGTACAAAAATTAAAAACAAAATAAACAAGGAAATATAGCAAAGAGTGAAAGGGTATATTTTAGTTTTAGGGGTAAAGACAAAACTAACACCATTATGTCTTATATTACCGAATGAACGCTCAAAGTTATATATTTCTCAGTCTAGCACTATTATAATAAATTCGCCATAAAAGTACGATGAGTTTGAATAAAATATATTTTTTTATTTTTTTAAATTCGTCGTAGAAGTACAGCAAGCTTAATTTTTTTTTAAATTTTTTTTTGTATTTTAACTTAACTAACCTCATTAACGGATAATTTCCAAATCTTAATTGAAGTTCCACGTGCATTAACACATTTCAATTTTCTTTTTAATTTTTCCTTCTTTCATTTTTGTCCTTTATTAGAAAAGTTTGATTTTAAAAAATTTAATTAAAACTCACCATGCATATACGACGAGTTCCAATTAAGATACGCTAATAATCTTTTAACTAATTAATTGAGTTAAAATATGAAATTTTATTTTGAAAGTTTTTAAACTTGCTGTTATTTTACGGCGAGTTTAATTTTTTTAAAAAAAATATATTTTATTCAAACTTTCTGTATTTTTACGGTAATTTCACTGTAATGTACTAGTCTTAACAATATAAAATTTTGGGTGTTAGTTTAGTAATATTAAGATGTAATGGTGTTAGTTTTATCTTTGAGCCTTAGTTTTATAAGTTGCAGGCTTTTGGAGCATCTTGTCGGTGAGTGTTTGATTCTGATTTAAGAATTAGTAGTAATATTTATTATATATTCGTCAAAAATTCTATTATTGTTTGGGATATTTTAATATTTTATTACCCCAGTTTTTTTTCTCGTATATAAATAGAATTCTGTATTTGGGGTTCTGATCATCATCGTTCCAATTCTTTGCAAAAAAAAAAAAAAAAACTTGTTTTGTTGAAGCGAGATTCAAAGAAAGAGAGGAACTTTGGTAAATCCCAAATTTCTCAGAGAAAAAGAAAATTTGTAATAATGGGTAAGCCCTTTTGCTTCTATTCTCTAGTTTTTTGGAGACTCTGGGTTGTCTTTGTTTTGTTTGATTTTTTGACACACTGAAAATTTTCAAACTTTTTAGAGCATTTTCCTTGATTTTCCAGCGCTGGGTTTTCGTTTTTCTCCTGCTTTTTTTTTTGGCTCGGTACTTTCAATAATTAATGTAAAATTTATTCTTTTCAGCTCTTCTTAATTGCTGTACGTTTTCTTTCTCCCCTGAAAGTTTCAAGTTTTAGGCCTTACCCCAAATATAACTCCTTTTAAGATTCTGCACATACCCTTTTGTTTCTTATTGGCTGCTCCTTATAGTTTCTCTCATTGGCTGATTAAGTTTTTTTCTTCTCTTTTCTGTAGAAATGAACACGAGCTTTTCACATGACATTGACGATGAATATGAGAAATTCATCAGAAGAATGAATCCACCTAGGTAAGCTACTTTCCATTAGAGTTGTTTGAAACCTGAAGGAAATATCTCAAAATTTACATACCTTTCTTTTCAGGGTGGTGATTGATAATGAAACCTGCAAGAATGCAACTGTGATACGGGTATATCTATAACCTTTTTGCTTTCTTTGACCATTTTGGAGGAGCTTTTGGTAATTATCCCATTTTTTGTAATCACAGATTGATAGTGCAAACAAACATGGAATCCTTCTTGAAGTTGTACAGATCCTTACTGATCTCAACCTTATCATTACTAAAGCTTACATATCCTCTGATGGCAATTGGTTCATGGATGGTAAGATATCCCTTGTTTTTTTTTTTATAAAAAAACCCCAAGTTGTCTGCCAAGTATTCAATTTGATCCTCTTTTTTTTTGTTCTTTCTTGGGACCAGTTTTTAATGTTACTGATCAAGATGGCAATAAGATCTTAGATGAAGGGATTCTAGATTATATAAGGAAGGTATGCAATAAATACAATAAATACCTTTGTTTTTTCTTGTGTTTTTTCATTTTCCTGCTTGTTTTTATATGCATGCCTATCTGATTAGTTTTTTGTCTTGTGTACAAGTCTCTGGGGCCTGAATCTTGTTTCCCATCATCAATGAGATCTGTTGGGGTGAAGCAATCAATGGACCACACTACGATCGAGTTAACGGGGAATGACAGACCCGGATTGCTATCTGAAGTGAGTGCTGTCCTTAGGCATCTTAAATGCAATGTAGTGAGTGGCGAAGTTTGGACGCATAACACCCGTGCTGCAGCTGTGATGCAAGTGACCGACGAAGAAATGGGAGCCGCAATCACTGACCCGGAAAGGCTGTCTAGGATAAAGTCGCTTCTTTGCAATTTACTTAAGGGAAGCAACAAATCTAGCTTTGCTAATACTGCTGTCTCTAACTCAGCTACACATACCGAGAGAAGGCTTCATCAGATGATGTTTGCCGATAGGGATTATGAACGAACAAGCGATGGTGTCTTGGATGATAGGCAAAGGCCTAATGTGGATGTGGTTAATTGGTATGATAAGGACTATTCAGTGGTTACCATTAGGTGTAAAGATAGACCAAAACTCCTCTTTGATACGGTTTGCACCTTGACAGATATGGACTATGTAGTGTTTCATGCTAATATTGGTACTGAGGGTCCAACTTCTTATCAGGTAACGACTGGCTACGTCTCATGACTTCGGGTTCAAGGTTGGTTATGTTCACATTTGTGTTCTAATTAATAATTTGCTTATTACGTCTCGTGTTCTTTTAGGAATATTACATTCGGCATGTGGACGGATATCCTGTGAAATCAGAAGCAGAGAGACAAAGAGTAACTCAGTGTCTCGAAGCAGCAATCAAGAGAAGGGTATCTGAGGTGAGTCCACTATTGTACATATCAGAATTTGGGAGTATGCTCTTGATTTTTGTTTCAGAAGATCATATTATTTTACTTGAATGATATATTTCATGACATCACATTTCTTAAAATAAAATTGGGTGAAGGCATCATTTTCCATGTGTTTACTTCTGAATAAACAATTTACTGGGCCCTCTTTCTAGTTAATGCAAACTTAAATAGATTAGTGATTACAATGACACAAAGTTCACAATAAACATGAAACCATTAACATAATGATATGATTATTAAGATTTCATAATCAAAACACTGTTGCAGGGTTTGAAGCTCGAGCTTTGCACGACAGACAGAGTTGGATTACTGTCGGACGTTACACGCATCTTCAGGGAGAACAGCCTCACAGTCACCCGAGCCGAAGTGACGACGAAAGCAGGCAAAGCTGTTAATACATTCTACGTCCGTGATGCTTCAGGGTATCCGGTTGACGCTAAAACAATCGACTCGATCCGCCAAGTGATCGGCCAGACTATACTAAAAGTTAAAGGCTGCCCTGAAGACCAAAAATCAGCTCCACAGGAATCTCCAACTAGTTTCCTTTTCGGTGGTCTCTTCAAGTCAAAATCTTTTGTCAATTTCAGCTTGGTTAGGTCCTAGTCATAAGGAATACATTCAACTCCATCCACATGTAAATATTAAAAAAAGCAAAACCCAATTTAGCTTAGATCCTACTGCAAATCTTGTTCCTCCTCACCATGTGTTCGATCGAAAGTTAAGTAACGTTTTGACTATAGATTTGGACTGATGTTAACAAATTAGATACATTACTTCATTGATATAAACACACTAATCAAACCATTAGTAAATTAGTATTATTTCTGAAGAAAAATGAGGCCATTGGAATTTTTTAATTGGTGGGTGACTACCTACTTTGAATGCTGATCAATTAAACCCACCAAATCAGCCATTATACACGCAAAAGAAAGGCATGGCGGCTATGGTTTTTTTTTTTATGTTTTGTCATAATCATTTCTTGAGTTTTCCATGTCCTACCAAGATTTAGATGCGAATCTCTAACATCAGTTTTCATTTGAATACAAAAGTAGTTTTAGATATGGGTTTTTGCTTGTTGTAACCCCACCTTATCTGTGTTTTTCCCCCATTTGCTTGCTAGCTTTGGTCCACTAATGTAATGACTCAACTAATTAGCAGGCAGCCATTTTGGAATTAGACCAATCTTAATTTGTGGGTGTTCATATTTGTCATTGTTTTTGACCAAATGGTGAGCTTAGCATAAAAGCAAACTGATGTCATCTTTGTCCACAAACTGATCAATAATACTCTTCTCCACCTATATGATTGGGAACGCCATTATTGGTTGGCGTGCAACACCGGTACAGGGTTCCGCCACGTGGGTGCGCCACTCGGAAGAAGAGAAGGTTCAACATGGATATATATGAAATCCCAATGGGGTGATAAGGCATAAAGATTAATGCTTTGCTTGCATCATGGGCAGCATGATTGCCTTTTGAATTCCCCTTTTTAACTTTGCTCATTTGTGGCCTTTTGGTGGTTTCATTACCATTGTGGTTTCCCACTGTTGTTGTTGGATGCAATGTTATGCAGAAGACAGAACAAAAAGAGTGAATCATGAAAGCGTGCCTGTGTTACCACCTTAACATAACCAGAAAACATGTTCCATGGCATGTGGTTTCTGAATTCTGATGATCTATGTCACTGAAAAACTTTGGGGGTTCTTTAAATGTATGTTCAATGATTCCTCGGTCACATGGCCGAGATAAGCAAATGCAACCCCATGTTTCCACATGTATGGCCGATTAGTATTTTAAGCATATCAGTGAGTGATCTGCAATAGGAACGATTTTACAAGACCTCTAAAAAGAAGGGGCCTAGAATGAGTTCTTTAAAATTAGGTTTACACAAGCCTTTTAATTTTAAAGTTTAAGATTTTAGGTTAAGGTTTGGAAGTTTAGTTTGTAGGGTGTAGAATTTAAAGTTTAAGGTCCGACTTAAATATAAAAAGTTCGCATAATTTTTTTAATAACCGGCTACTAGTAGTTTAGTATCAGCTGCAACAGCCCTAATAGTACAACAAAGGGGTTGTGATGATGCAATTGACAACCCATCCTCCATATCCCACATTCGTACAACCGAGTCATATCCAGCCGTAAAAATTAATTTGGCAGAAGCCAATAGAAAAATGGTTAGAACAGCCACAGTATGACCATGTAAAACATCAATGCTATACCTTCCTAAAAATGGTTCGTTGTTTGGAGCAGAGAAACTGTTAGAACTTACAACTGTTTCCAATTTCCCCATTAATGAAGGGAGACTAAGAATTTAAACGGGGGGGTTGGGAAATTGAGGGGGAAAGTGTTTTTTTTGGTAAACTACATTCAGGATTCCAGTTCACTCAATTATGTGTACAATTATAAATAAGTCGTGGTTTTTTAAAATAATTTAATCATTCAATTAAATTTAAGCAATAATATTTGTTTTGCAGATATTTGCAAAAGAAAAATGAATTGCACGAAACATAAAATATTATTGGCTTTGATTTGGATACCGAGAAAGCTTATAGTGAAATATTGTTCTTTCAAAAAGATGCTTGGGCTTCAAGAACATTGTCCTATGCTGGTGTAGTCTATTTTGTTTCATGTAAAAAATCATAAGACTCGGCATTTTGTTCCAACGGCATCTGTGTAGCAGGTTGCACGAGATCCAATCTCAGAGGGTCAATTCTAAGAGCAAGGTGATGGCCTTGTCCCTTGGCAACAACTTGACATGGTGCAGGACGTAAACCAAACAAGCCGACTCATCGAAGCACAGATCGCAAAAGTCATATACCAAGTACCCGCATGCCAAAATAAGCAAAGAATAGGACCTAGCATAGCACTATGAATTTTCCGCTGCTGTGCATGGTGAGTGGGGACTGCTCCATTATGTTTTAGGGGATATATTCTAACCCTAACTTGCTTCACATTAATGAAAATGTTATCAGTTTGACCGAATAGATTGCCGCAACACATTTGCTTAAAATGGATGGACAACAGCATACATCAAACGCACCCGAGGTGCACTGAAAGGCCAAAAATCTTTCATATTTCCACCCGACATATAGCAAGTACCCGCATGCCAAACTGAGCAGCGTCCGATTTTCTTTTTTTTCTTTTTTGGTAAATAGTCATATCATTCAATTAAAGGCAGCAAAACTAAAAATGAAAATATGGGAGACCCATTGATGACCTGAGCAAAACAATGCTTGTTTCTCTCAAAACTTGTCCTCAACCCTATATTCAAACAGTACAAGTTTCAAGCTTCACAAAACTTAATGTATAAAAAATGTTACATGGAATAATGAATCCACAGCTCTAACTAAACCCTCCCACCTATTTCTTCTATTTTTAGGAATCAAAATTGAAATTAAAATCAGAAGAAACTAACACTACCTCTTAATGTATAAAAAAATGTGTAGCGAAAAAACCTGGGATGAAGAACAAACTATGGCCAGCGTAACTGTAGTTTTATTCTCATTTCTTCTCTTGCAAGAATATACTTTTCCTAATCATTCTCCTCCTTTATCAAGGAAAAGGAGAAAGGTTTGAATTTGTAGCCATACGTGTGCGTAATATGTTTTAGATGGCTTGACTAAGTAACAATCAAACATGGCAAAAAACAACAACAGTGTACTGGTTCCTCTCAAAACTTGGAAGAGGACATGAACAAATGGGGAAGAAGTTGGAATGTACAAATAGATTAGCATGCACTGTCTACAACACCTAAAAGAATAAAAATAGAAAACCTCACCTCCAGGCAAGTAGTAGGGATTTCTCGTAGAAAACAGTTGACAAATCAGAGTGTGCCAAGCTGCAATGTATGAGAAAAACGGATAACAACTAAACACATATTTAAGAGATTGGAAAGCTTTCAACTCGAGAAAACCATAGCTCTACCTTAAAACCCAAAGTCGTGTTTGAGACAACACCTAAAACAAACTCAATTGAATGTATCATTTAGTGCACAAAGACCTCGCTAAAATTAAACTTCACATCATGTTGCCATTCAAAATTATGTTCCATAAGCGTGACCTTGAAATCTCTATAACACATTGAAGGAAGAAGACGAAATAACTAGCAAGTCAAGCAACAATATCTAGATGGGAGATGAACAAACCTGAAGTGCCCCAGAACAACTCCTATCACCAAGATCATCCGTGGGACTTAAAAACATATAGATCATCACATGATAAAGGTCCGCTTGAGAACCACTGCACCCCTTAATTATAATGAGAAGTGGAAGTTAAGAAAGATCATCTGTGGCAAAAATTGATACCTAACAACAAGATGCAAAGTAGATTTCAGTTTAATCACTTAGAAAAACCAACTGAAAAAAAATAAGGAAAGGACGAGAACCCACCTAACATATAGGGAATTGCGGAAAAAAAGTGCATTGAAATAGCTTAATATGATCCATTGGTTCATCTGCACCACACCCAACAACATTGACATCTTCATTTTAAGAGAATTTAGAAAATGTAACTCTGAAAGACTTCCACGCCAGCTTGGACCAACTCCAAATGCGTACGGTTCACAAAATTTGATTAAACCAGAAGAGCATACATCACTGACCAAAACAAACACAAGAATAGTGAAGCAATGTGTAACCCCTATACTCGGCCTAGAAGATATGACCGAATTTAGAAAGTCACAATTGAAACTTTACACTCAAGTAAACAACTCAAAACATATTTAAACTAAAATTCTTAATAAAGTAGCAATAAAACAGTTCACTTTGAAAATAATGAAAAAAAATACTCATGCCACAATTGAACGTAAATTTAAAATACTTTAAATTCTACCATACTTGCACAATCACTCCAAAAATGCTTTGATATGGGATAGAAACAAGGGATAGTTTATAAACCTTTAAAAATCATATTTTTATGTTAAAAAAATTTTGACCCAAAAATGCTTTGATATGCACAATGCAGATGTACCCAGCTTCATTCCCCAGTAGAAGAGGAAGTTCCCCAGAATTTCCTCAATCATCACATTGGATGCACTACCGTGAGTATCATCCGATAGGGACGCGAATACACTACCAGTGAGTGTCATCCGATAGGGACGTAGATACACTACCCCGTGAGTGTAATCCGATAGGGACGCGGATACACTACCGCGTGAGTGTAACCCGATAAGGACATGGATATACTACCACATAAGTGTAATCCGATAGTGACATGGTTACTCTACCCTATGAATGTAATCCGATAGGGATGTGGTAACACTACCCCATGAGTGCAATCCGATAGGGACGCATGTCAGACTATTACAGGAGCAGATCTAAATCAAAGAGCATCATCCGAAGACTGATGCTTCATTCGATCGTGAATCTCATATGATAATAGGTATTCTGAGAAGTACAAAACCAAAAGCCACACGAGACTTTAGAGATATCCAAAATCATTAGAAGATCGGAGAAATTTTCATTCCAAAAGAGATCGAAGGGTGTCTGTCTATTTCTCTTTTAAGAAAAGATAGATTGCATAAGATCAAATGTGATACCATTCAAACTCCAGAATTTAGCCGCTTTATAGCAAATCTCAACCCCTTATAAGCTATCACCTTTAGAATCCCAGAGTTAGCAAGGTCTGGAAAAAATTCAACTGCAACAGACACTCGCCCTACCATGTTTGAAGCATGTCAGTATGCTCAAGCAAGAAGTGTGTTTCAGTTGGCACAAAGGGACCCAGAAAGCATCAAGACATCAATCATACTCATTCATTCTTACATGAGGAAACATAACATATTTCACATCCCATGCCATAATCATATAAATCAGCAAAAAAGAATTGTTTTAAATGACAAAATATATTTAACGACTAACGGTCATTACAACCCAGAAAACCAGGAAAAATCAAACAATTTAAAACAAGTTTACCCTGCATGCATAATGAAATGAAAACGACTTTAATGTTTAAACCCAAATCAAACTTGTACTGTGACAAAAATTAAGTTAGTTTCAGTACACCCACTAAAAAGCATCTTAATCACAATCCCACAATTATTACTTGTATAACATCTTTGCCCGTAGTTTCAAGGGTCAGATGTCCTATTTAAATCAAGCAATTAAATCAAATTTCAAATCAAGATCTTACATCCCCACACAGTCACTGAAACATCACCTAATTAACATTGATATAGTCACCGACTCCAACAAATTTTCCAAATGCAACTAAAAGAAAAAATGAATAACAAGACTATCTTCAATTGAACGTGAAATTCAGTTCTTGACTAATGCTGAACAAACAAACAACTAAAAATCTTAAATTATGCTTTTACAATGATTATATTCAAGAAATATTTAAAACAAAAGCAAAGTGAGTTGATTCAAGTATAGGAAGACATACATCATGAAACTGGAGGATACCAAGTTCACAAAGATAAGAAATTGCACGGTGAGCGGACTCCAAGGGTCATTTTCTCATACCACATCAGATCCATCGACGGCCAGTTATCTACAAACTTCTGTATTCTTTCTATTTCCATCTCTTTCTCAAGAATCAAACGGGAAAAAAGAAATTCGGACCTGAGTATCTAGATCTTGAGACATTGAATTTGGGGTTATCTTATGACAAAAGACTCCATTTGATTTCAGTTTCCGCGTCCCAATAAATTTGGAATTCGCGCAGAATTAACATATTCACTTTCTTTTTTACGGGTTGTTTTTTAATTACAAAGAAAGAACCTTTTGTGCCCTTTTCTTTAACAGGATTTGAACCCAAAAACGGTCAATTTCATTCGATGACAATGGGGAAAAATCAAAATAGAAAAACTAAAATCCAACAAGTTGGTTTGATCCTAAATGACTTTTGCAATGATTATATTCAGGAAATATTCAAAACAAAAGCAAAGTGAGTTGATCCAATTATAGGAAGACTTACATCACGGAACTGATGGACTCGAAAGGAATAATGAGTTGAACAAGCGTCAGTTTCTCCGATCGCATCAGATCCATCGACGGCAAGTTGTCTACAGACTTCTGATTTCTTTTCATTTTCCCCTTTCTTTCTCAAGAATGAAACGGAAATAAAAGAAGTTTGGGTCTGAATTTGTATACCTGAAGACGTTTCATATAGGGTTACAACTGATAGCCTTTTATTTCAATTTCTGCGTCCCAATATAATTTGAAATTTGCGCGTAGAATTGAAAGAGTCTCCTTTTTATGAGTGCTTTTCTTTTACGCGGGTTTGAATGTAAAAAAAAAGGGTCAATTTCATTCGACGATGGTTTTAATAGGTTATGAATTTTTATAAAATTCAATCTAGAAAATATATATTTATTTTAACATTTAACTATTTGATATTATTGTTAAAAGATATTTTTAAATAGATTAATTATTTATTTTATACATTATTTTTAAATAATAATATATTTAGGTTATGGTCCATATATTAAGTTATATATCGATTTAGATCTTTATTTTATCAGATGATTTTAGAAAATGAATTTATTATTAATTATATTGGAAATTTTGATTTAATGAGAGAATAAAATAGATTTGATGATGTAAGAAGCACTTGAACTTTTAGAAAAGAATTAATTAAGTCTCTAAACGCTTTTTGCACCCAATTAAGTTATTGAATCAAAAAATTAAATAAATTAAGTCATTGAATCAATTAAGCCCTTTGACTATTTTTGACCATTAAATATTGGCAGTTTTTTAATCTGTTGGTGCAGTGTTTCCACTCGACGTTTTCAAAATATTTTTATTTCATTTTAAAAATTCTTTAAAAGTTCTATAAAATTTATAAAAAAATAATTTTTGAAAAAAATATGTAAATACAACTTGTATCATGTAACAGTAATCTAAAGAAAAAATTGTCAAGATTTTATGGGTAAAACTTTGATATACACAAGCTTGTATTTTTGCCTTACAAAATACAAATCCTAAATTCCTAACCCTAACACCCTAAACCCTAAATTCTAAACATTAACTTTAAATTTTAAAACCTACAACTTAAACCCCTAAACTTTTAACCTTAAACTAAACTCCTAGCCCATAAATTTGAAAAGCATGTATAAACGTTTATTTACACAGACTGTGTATCAAACTTTTTCTCATATTTTATTATTCTTATTTTTATCTTTTACAATTTGCAATATATACATTAAATATATTTTTAACGCATTCGAGTATTATACAATTATATTACATAAGATATAAGTGGGCTAAAAGGTCCGACTTCAGAAGCCCAATTTCTAAAGTACTTAGGAAACCACATTCAGCATAGACTTAATTTATTTGAACAATCGTCGGTTTTATTTTTAAAACCCTAAAACAAATATTTGTAATATAACTCAATATAAAATTTATTCAAACCCAACAAAAAAAATTATAACTCAATATCCAACCCAATAGCTAAGTGTAAAATACCATTTAAGTGATGGTATAAAAGTTAATCTTTTCATTATACGTGAACCTATCGAGTATTTTAGGTGTCAAAGAAAAAGTTATTATTCTTAGATAACCCAAGTTTAGCCTTTTTTATGCTCTAATAACAATTTAGGTCTTATAAATTTAAATAAAATATTAGTTAAATTTCTAGGTTCGAACTTTGGAGATAATATTGTTAGGAGGAAAACTACGAATCTCAAACATGGATCATAAAATAGACATGAACTATACCAAAAAATATTAGTCAAATTACACATTCACAAATTTTTTTATTTAAATACTCAATAGGTCTTTCCTTTTTGAAGTTAGATAATTTAAACGCTCTCAATATTTGATCATAACTAATTATATATATGATTGTAAGGTCAAAAGAACCTTAGAGAAAGTGTATTTTTTTGACAAATCCTAATTTTATCTAGAGAGGAGGGGAAGGAGGAGTTTAGGATAAGAAAGCTGGTACTCTTAGTGGGTCTAGAATCTATGACCTAAGAGAATATGAGAGAATAAAGATGAAAAGCCTGATCAACGTGTCAAATATGCTTGCTCGAAAAAAGTGCATGTTTAAGCGTCTTTAAATCTTTGTTAATTTCTTATATGATTCTTTTGACCTCATACAACATCACATAAACACACACTATGCAATTATTTAAAATTCTAAATGAATTGGTGTCACCAATTAGTCAAATATCAATTTTGTTAAAAAATAGTGAAAATTATTCTTTAAATATTAATAGGGGTATTATAAAAATTATTTTTTTGTTATTTCATTCTTTTAAATATTTTTTAAATAAATAAAATTAAAAATCACTACTTAAGAGTTAAGAATTAACATAAGGCTAATGGATTATAATACAAATTGTTATTCTTTAAGATTATTTATTAAATTTTAATAAATAAGTGTTTCATATAACATATTTTCTTTCCGTCACAATATAGTGATAAAATTTAATATTATATTATGAATAGTTATTTGATGCGTTCTCATTGTAAAAATATTGAGTATAGTTCATTGATATTTTCGTTGATATAATATATAGGAAGACGTGAAATTAAATATATTTAAGTATCCAATATCCTTCAATTTATAAGTCAGAAAAAGTTTGAATAGTATTAACACTGTACACTGAATGTAAAAAATACATTTGACTCATGTGTATTATAGTGAATTTTGTTTCAAAATTTATTAAACTAATTAATGACACATTGGCTTAAGATAATATTAAAGTCATTTTTTGGTAATATACATGTTCGTCTTACGGTTCATATTTGGAGAGTGAGACTACTATCAACAATGTCGCTTCTAAGGTTTGAACTCGTGTTCTCTCCTTAGTAGTACAATGTGTCTTACCAATGTACCCAACACTTGTTGGTTACTAAAATTAAAATTTAAAATTTCAAATATATCTAAATAAATTATGTGAGTCATATTTTTATAAATATTAATTACAAAATTAATAAATTTATGTATAAATATTTTTCACTACACCTAAATTACACCCATAATCCGTTTACATCATATTTAAAAGGTTTAAGGGTTCAACAAGCCCCTAAATTTTTGTAAAAAAAATAATTAAGCTCCTAAATTTTTTTTGCACTCAATTAAGCCCTTAAACTCAAGAAAAAAAAATCAATTTGGCCCTTTAACTAACGTTGACCGTTAACTTTAATGTTTTCTTTAAATATAAAAACAGAAAAAAATTCTAAAAATTTTAAAAATTATGGAAAATTCTAAAAATTATTTTAAAATATAAAAAAATATTTTTTTAATTTTAGAATTTATTTAAAAATAATAAATAATATTTTTTCAAAAGATTAAAATATTTTAAAAAATTACAAAATTAAAAACATTAAATATTATTATTTAATTATAAAAAATAATTTGAAAAAAAATATTTTTTGTATATTTTTTAAAATATAGTTTAAAAATCAAAATAACTTTTATTGTTTTATATTTTTTTCAAATTAAATTTATACTTGTATAATGATATTTAATTTTTCATTTTTAAAATTTTTAAAATATTTTAATCTTTTGAAAAATTATTATTTTTAAATAAATTTCAAAATTAAAAAAAAACATTTTTTATATTTTTAGAATTTCCCAATTTTTTTAAAAAATGGAATTTTTTCTGTTTTATATATATTTTTTAAAAATTAAAAATTCCTAAAAATGAGAAGTAGAATTATCTTATTGGAACACGTGCCAAAAGAAATTAAAAAATAACCCGTTAAAATTAACGGTCAACATTGGTCAAGTAGTCAAATTAATTTTTTTTTGAGTTTAAAAACTTAATTGAATGTAAAAAATATTTAAAGAATTAATTGATTTTAAACGTATTTAAAATTAGTCCAGAGTAATGAAACAACGGACGAATACAAACTCGAGAGCATTTGAATGTTTCAGTTTTGTACTTTTCTTCAAGTCAAATTGCTCAACCAATAACAACATGAAAGCTATTATATTTTTTTATCAATATGACGTTGATGAACAGTACTAAATTAGCCACTTGTTTCACGATTTTCCCTTTAGCATATCATTAGGAACTAGGATAAATTAAGATACCCGGACTAAGAAATTAAATCGATTACATTATTTATTTTTATCGGTTAATTTTTTTTATTAAATTTATATTATTTTTAATTGAGTGATTTAATTCAACAAATATGACCGATCGTTTCGTTTTCTTAATCACCACTTGTAGTAAAATATCATCGTCCTTTTGACAACACTTGAACTTTCTCCCAAATATTACATATCTCATTATTTTCCAAGCCAAAAATAATTCAAATTTCTTGATATAAGATATTTAAAGGTTCTTATATATTAACTTCAGATATATAAGATATTCATGAAATTAACACCATGTTTTCATCTTTAAATCTTTTGTTTTCATGGCAGATTAAGAATTAAGAAGATGACTGTATTTTTTGTTGACAGAAGAGATAGCACAACTGAACATGCCCATAAAAACAGCCTGTGTATGAGCAGCCTTGTGCTCTCTTCTTCTTCTGTCAACTTAATTTTTTCTCTGTGACTTTCGATTCGATCCGTCTCATTACATACCGTGTTCGAGTTCGACCCGAGATACGGTAAAGATGATACCCTTAAAATTCTGCTTATTTGTAGTCTATATAGATATATTCATGATATTAATTTCACAATTCATACATGTTATTCAATCCCCTTTTTGATGAGAACTTATACACGAGTTCAGCGTGGATTTGGTCCTTAAATTCGAAGGTTTTGCTTACATCGCAGCTTAGCTTAGCTTAGATGTGATTTTTCTTTTGCTGGTTAGAATATGGGGATGGGATTGAAAACGATAGACTTAACAGGTTCTTTTGGTAATATGGGAATGGTATCATATTATCTCTTTTGCTGGTTAGAATATGGGAATGGGATTGCATGTACCATGTGGATAAAGTTTTGGTAATGTTTCAAGAAAACTTATAGAACTGTGCACATTACATGACAAATGAATCATATTCCCCCTGTTTGTACTCTTTTTATTTAATTTCTAGAGTTATTATATTTAAATTTATATTTAATATTCGATTCTTTCGTATATTTAGATATAATATAAGAGAAAAAAATTGATACAAGTCCGTGTAAAATGGATGTATCTTGAGTTCTCCACATCAGATTGATGCGTTTCAAAGTGCGTTGGATAGCTAAGAGACAGACTCACAAGTTGGGAGAAGACTTCGTGGTCCAAATATACCTGGATCCCATCCGAAAAGTCGTCGCAAGTTGGCTGATCTTTTAGACTTAAAAATTAGCATCAACTTCTTGTCCAAAATGCATGGTTTTAGCCCTCCCATGCATGTATCATTCTCTCACTCCTAAAAAAGATTTGTCCTCGAATCTGAACTGGTGAAAGAATGACGTCTAAGAATAACAATCGAAAATGAGTCTTTGCCATAGGCGGAGTGATCTAATTGAGCTCCTCTCAAGGGTTCAACAAAATCCTGAAAAAATAAGTTAATAATATTGGAACATTTGTTATGATTAATAAAAATAAAATCACTCATCTTGTTTTTTCTTTTTGGCTTTGTTCAAATTTTACCTCATGTGTATTTTCACTCACCGAAATTGGGCCATTAATTTGACTTTTTCCACACTCACCTCTTTACTCTCTGTCTTTTGTATCTCACATCCCATATCCCTCTCACAAAAATTATCACCAAAGTATATTTGTTGTAGAGAAGAATATGTTTGACTAGAATAGAATGAAGGGTTAAAAACACACTTACTTTTTTTTTGGAGAGGTGTTGAGACTGTAGCAAGGAAACTTACTACTTCACATGAAGGATCAGAAGCATTGTTGATACATGTACCACAAGGCAATTCTAAGGACGAGATGGATTTACTTTGCCACTTGGTCCAATAACTCGAGCCAAGGCCAGAATAATCAAGGACAAGCTGAATTCGACCATCCAAAGATTCGTGAGCAAAAGATTGCAAGCCGCTATGAAGAAAGAAGAATTTCTTGAAGGAAGTTCACACTTAACATCCTCCAAGAATAATTGGATCACAAAAGCTCAACTTGTTGTACCTTTGGAGATGGATACCCATGAGCCTTTAGATGTTCATTAATTAGCTCTTGCTCTTGCAATTAGACCCAATACTTGTTACTATAAAAGATTGGGTCAGATTTTACTTTTAGCCCAAATTAGGATTTACAAGTATTTTTTTAGGCCTAGTTAGCATTTAAAAACAGCCCACAAATGCCTCCTTGCCCAAAACCAATTTGATATGCATGGGAGGACTAAAGCAATGCATTTTGGACAAGAAGTTGAATCTGTTTGTGAAGTCTGAAAAGTCAGCCAACTTGCGATGACTTTTCGGATGAGATATGGGCATTTATGGGCAGAGTTGTCTTCTAACAAATTGACCGTCATTTAGTTATCTTTCCAACGTATTTTGAAACCCATCAATCCGATGTCGAAAACTCAAGATACATCCATTTTACTGAAGATCGCGCATGCAGAAAACTGGATGCGAGATTATTATGGGATTTTGTAAAATTCAGTCCAAAAGCTAATATATAAAGCTTTGGGACGGATTAGACTTAGTGCAACTTGATTATTAACATTTAAATTATGTTTTTAGGGTTTTATATATTTTAGGAACCAACCCTTATAGCCTCTTACTTGCCGCCCAAGCAACCATCCCTTATTGGCTTATCACTTGCACTTATCAGCTTATCACTTGCCCACCAAGCCTCCAAGAAGTTAAATGATGTCTTTTATTATTATTTTAATTATATTAGGTTTTCCTTGTTTTAGTAGAAGTTAAATTCTCTTGGCTATCCTTCACTTATAAAAGGATGAAGCTTCCATCATTGTAATTCAGTTCTTTCTTGATTTATAAAATATTTAGTGAGTTTGTTTTTGCAAGTGCTGATTATTTGTGCCTTAGAAGTCTTCTTCAACATAAGTTCGACGAGTTCTTGTGAGGGAGATCATCTTCACACTCCTGCTTGCCTAGGTAATCGCATCTAGGAGGGTGGGTTAAAGCCGCTTGAGGTTATTTGCTTAGATAATTACGTCTAAAAGGGTGCCGAGGGCAAAACCATCAACAAATCCATCAAGCATCTCCATTTTCAATTTCACGCCATCTCTACAAGCCATAAACAAAGCTAAAAATTTCATATTTGTTTTATCTACCCTTCTTTTAATCTTTTTATTTTTTATTCTTATTATTTATAATTTAAGGTTTATGATTAGGGTTTAGGGTTTAGAATTGTAGTGTTAGTGTTAGTATTAGGGTTTTAGATTTTAAATTTTATAGGAAGGTTGTGTAAAAATATTTTGCACGGATTGTGTATCAAAATAAAACCCTAAATATAAATAATCATCTAAATATATGAAAAACTTGAAGAAAAAAAAATTAAACACATTAATTTTACATACACTCATTCTGAATTCCGATAACATAGGACTGGACTACAATTCATGCATGATCAATTTTGACTGTCAATGGCTCTGCAACATTTGCATGTATAATCACATCAGGTTGCTCCAGGGGACAATAAATTTATGGTATTTCCACAGATTAATATGCAGAATTGTCGGTTTCATTACAACACCAGAAGTACAAATTCTGGAACAGAAATCTGCAATTTATGTCCATACTAAAAAAATAAGTTTAAGGTTTAAAGTTAGCGTTTAGAATTATAATTTAAGGAATCAAGGGTATGATGTATTTTTTAGGGTTTAAGCTCTATAGCTTAAGATTTAAAATTTTGGGTTAAGACTTATAATTTAAATTTTTAGTGCTGGAGACTGAAGAAAGACAGATATTTTTGTTCCAAACTCTACAGTATTAATAATCCAATTTATAGAGCAACATGCAGAGGTTGTCGCTTCATATAACATTCTTAGCTATATATTACTAGAAATACATTTCATTATTATTTAACTCATCCCGATTAAAACAAGGATAACTCATTATCCTTCTTAATCTCTCTTTCCAATTGTTTTTCTGGCATGCATATATAAATATGTATGTCTATGCATGTATGGTTTACTGCTAAGTCAAAAGCTAGCAGTGGGATCCAATCCTACAGTTTAGTGCACCGGCCGTGGCCGTCATTGGACCCACAAGAGAAGATGGTCTGGCACTCAGACTTGAAGCCCTTGCATAGGTCGACGATGCACCCGCTCCGGTCTGCCTGAAGAAGGCTCCGTTCACCATCAAGTCCCCCTCCGACCTCCAGTTCCAGCTTCGCCACTCGCTCTCCGGCGCATCCTCATGTTTGGTCACCTCTTTCTTAGAACTGTCATCCGGTGCTACAAATCTATTCCCTTGGCTGTTGATTGTAGGGTTTGCACTTCCACCTATGGCGTACATCTCCCAGAGTGTGTGTAATCATTGTTCACCACATGAAAATATCCGTGTCGGCACCTGTAATTTACTAGCAATGAATATCGAAAACGTAAAGGATCGAAACCGCGAAGAAATTACAGATTATATATCGTTTACCTCGGCATCCTTTGTACCAGACCTTCTCCAAAATGGTTAAAGGCAACAGTGACTTGCATGTCTTTGTCTTGAGTATAGGCATCACTGTGTCCCAAAAGCATGACTTTATCATGATGGGTCATGTTGTTGTTTGAGATGGTGACTGCAGTGGATCCATGGGTGACATCAGTGAGTCCATCGTGACAATTCGAGAGGGTGCAATGGTCAACCCATATATTCTTGCTGTTAAATATGGATACTCCGTCACCGTCCGATTGATCCCAATGGCCAGCATGCTCAGGTGAGTCTCTTATAGTGCTACTCCCTCCGGGCTTACAATCATGTATGTTGATCCCATGGATGATGATGTTCGATACGTTATGTATCGTAATGCATGGCCCTCCCGAAATGTGAACGCTCGCGCCTCGTCCGTCAATGGTCTTGTGAGAGTTCATCACCAACTCTTCTTTCCGTGTAATCACCATGTCTCCTTGAACATTATCCATAATGGCTCGTCTTGGATCACGGCATGTCTTAAAGTACCCGGTTTAGGGTTCACAGGGTCGTCGTTCCCGGCATCTGTAACGACATAGAATCGACCATTTTTTCCACCCATAGCATTCTTTCCGAACCCAATTCCGCAATCAGCTTACTTTTGACGATTACGCTCCCAGTTTGGGTCACACCTCCAACAATCGTCAATGGGGTTTCCCGATCCACATGATAAGTATCCCAAGTTCCTCCTAGAAGCATTTATACTCCTACAAAACAAACGCATAGTAAAATGTCAGTCTTATAAATCAAACATAAAACCGATTACCTGTGGACTTCGTCTACGACCGATTCGGGGTCTTGAACCGTGGAAGAAGAAACAAGATATGGAACGAGGAGAGCAATGAAGAGAACGTGAAAGACCGAAAATGTTGAGAAATCCATTGTGTGAGTGGGTTGTCATAGGCATGCAAAATGGGGTGTATATAAAGGGTTAAAGCCGAGAGGTACGGCGTGATTAACCTAAGCCAATGGGTCCAAGCGAGTCGTAATTTCAGGGTCTTTTAGCCTAAGGAGTCATGTAGGTAGTTTAAACCGTTAATCAAGCGTAAAGAAATTCAAAAATACATGTGAATTAAAGTCAATTTTTTTTGAATTTATCCAGCCTTGTATTTCAACTACAGTAGCCCTAATGTGCAATTTTATCTTCTGCCTACCTTTAATTTGCCTAATTATATAGGGTAATTATACCATGCATTGACGGTGTAAACATTTTGTTTTCGTAAGTGCCTTAATTTTAAGGGTTAGGAATTTAATTTAGACTTTATAATTTAGGGGTTTAGGTTTATGTGCTTAGAATTTAAGTACTGCAATTTGAATTTAGAGTTTAGAGTTAGAATTTAGGGATTATAGGTAAAAACTTAAATCTCTACCATATTACACTAAACCCTAACCTCTATACCCTATACCCTAACCCTAAACTCTAAATTCAAACCACGATCCATAAATTCCCTAAACTTAAACCCCTAAAATATAAATCCTAAATTAGATCTTTAACCCTTAAAATTAAGGCGTTTATGGAAACAAAATGTTTCTACCACCGGCGCATCATATATTTTGCCAATTATATATTTCAATATGTATATGAAGGATTATATCTATATTTATATTTGAATATGTTAAAACACACAAGTGCCGATATTAATACTTTTGGAACAAAATATGTTACCAACCTAAACTCAAATACAACATATATTTGTTTAAATCCCAAATATAAAAAAGCAATTCCAATATATATATATATATATATATATATATTGATTTTGAGTTTTGACATATGTAGTCTTATTTTTTAGGAAAATAACATTAATATTAGTTAAGGAGCTGCCTTAATTTGATCCATAATGTGCTCCACGAGAAAAATGGAACATGTTTTGGCAACCATTTCTTGAATCCTAGTTGACATTTTATTTTTCTTTTACATTAAACTTTAGAATTTTGGTTGCTTTTGAACCCAACAAGTGTCTCAGTAGAAAAACGGATGATGTTCATTCAAGGAAACACGGGTTCAAATTGTTTTGTCTACAATGTGTATGAACAGATATTACTTTGTAATCACCTTTAGACAAACTTCAAAAAAGAATTTTGGTTGCTTTTAGTTGACTTGCTAAAACATTTGGTATATTTCTATGTTCGAATACATGTACAAAACATAATATTTAGGCAAAGAGAGAAGATTTGCATAAACACATCACGGCTACTATAGATGAATACAAAGGCTCAATAAAATTGACATTAAATCCTAATAAAATTAAAGCTAAACTATTTCTGATGTCACTTTTGTTGTCTTTGTCTTATTTTAATTACCGAACCTGAAAAAGGTTACATTTCAATTATTTACATTATCCATTTGTTACGATATTCATTCGTTACTTTGATGGTGTAACACGAAAAAATAATTAATTTTTAATTTGACTCATGAACTTTAAATAAAATATTAATTTAGTTATGATCTTTTGTTTCATTTATCTTACCTTGTCCGATTTTATTTTCAAACTCGAATCGAAAAACCTTGCACTGCCGTGCTCCGATCACTCCCTCAGATTGATGATTGTGTGAAATTGCTCCTCTTACCGTCCTCTTTCTTTCTCACGGATTGGTTTCTCCATGAAACTAAACCCAAGCTTTCAATTCTCCTTTTATCGTATATAAATTTTGGGTCGTTGGGTCGACGTCGGACTATGTTCTTGTGGTTAAACCGAACAGAAGCAACCATATGCAAATACAAGACGATGTAAATCAAGTAGTTATTATACATGAGCTTATTGACGCATGCATATGATGAATGCCGTGCTGTAAATTTGGACCGGTCAAATTGTGCTCATCATGCTTGTAGTTTAATGCCTTGCATTTGGTTTCTACTTGTATCTGGGCTACCTCGATACATTTGGTAAGTAGATGTCTTAGAACTAATGAAATTTGTGACAGAATCCGACCTTATCTTACTAATGACTGACTCGTTAATGATGATCATCATTTGCTTCAACTTAGTTATGGTCTTTAAGATATGATTTCTTCTCAGAGAAATGAATTTGCCCTTAGAGCTCTAAAGTCAAATTCATTTCTCTAAGAAAAGTTTTTTCTCCTCTCGGAGATGCCTTGAATGGCTAAAAAACGTGTATGTAGAAAGTAGAAACTAAACAAAGGGGAGAGCAGAAAAAACTTTGAAAAACAAAGGGAACATAATTTCTTTTTATTTTTCATTTCGTTTTCGGTTGTTCATATGGATGAATAGTTTAAGGCTTTGGATGATCTGGGGTCGAATTTGAACTTCTAATGAAAATTCAGATGAAGTTAGGATGTGGGTATTTGAGTAGACATTGCAAAATGGTGAGAAGCTTACAGATGTCATTAATAGAACTAATGTGAGCATTTAAACACATTTTATTTGCAGTTTATTTGTTTGTTCAAGTGTCTCAACAATGACTGCTCTGGCTTCCTTGTTGTTTCAACAGGAGAATGTTAAATATCTCCCTGGTATTAAACTTGGTAAAAATGTTATTGCAGATCCAGACCTTGAAAATGCAGGTACTTGTTTTGCTGTTTTCTTTAGATTTCTTGTAAAATTGTTGTTGGTTTGTAGACTACTAGTAAGATAGCTTGTATTAAGGGTTAGAAGTTCATTTTGTGCAAGTTAAAGCTGTGGAGTTGCTGATGTCATCACAACATGCTGTAAGAAACCAGTATCTTTGGGTTAAGATCCTGTCCATAATGGATAGAAAAATAATGAAAAGGGAGCTTGACCGTTCTTCATACTTTCTGGTTGAGAAAATTACTCTTATTTTGATACTAAACCATGTCATTTGTTGGCAGTAGGAGGAAGAAACAGAAAAGTTGCCAAGGCATTTGCGAAGAACGGAGGAAAAAGGTTTGCCTTAACTTATATTTCTCTGGTTATTCATTTTTTTTTCTTGCAGTACCCATACTTGACACAGGTATTGGGATATAATCCTTCAAATATATGGAAAAAAAAAAAAAAAAACTGAGGAAAAGTTTATCATACCCATGTCGGACACATACCATTATCCTATGTTACTCGAGGGGTGAGTTTCGAAGATGTTACAAAATTTTATCATATTGCTTCTCATCTGCAGATCTTCCGACGAGCTCGAAGCTGAGATGCTGCAGAGCCATAAATTACAGGTAGATCTTAAACAAGTATGATCCTGAAAACAATGCAAAAAAGGGGATTTGAATAATAATACTCGGAGATGTAGTGCAAATAATAAACAAATTTATATCTTAAAACAGTTGTATGTGGTTGGGTCTGGATATTACAGAAAAATGTAGACATCCCTACCCGCTGCCGGCTAAAGGTTTGGTTGCTGATGAATAAGAGTCCATGTCTATCCTGGCGATCTAAAAGATCGAAAATGTTGAGTTGTTCTCTTAGATGCTTTTGGATACTTAGTTTGTTGATACCGAATTAATCTCTTTTATCTTCTATCTAGGGTGTATCAACTGCAAGAGAGGTGTATGAAGTTTTAACCACCGCGGATGGCTGGAACTGTTACATGAGATCTGTGTCGCTCATCTTCCACCATCCGCCATAGTTGAACACAGCGAGCAGAAACCGAAGTTATCCCTATTTAAAATTCCACCAACACATTGACATACTGGTTTCAGTTCACCGAAGTAGCTTCTGTCATCAGTTAGCAACGGTATACAGGGTTGAATGAAGGTTCCAATGTCGGGTCTTTTTCTTTTTTCAAGTGATTATTCTCATATAATGGTTAGATAAACATGGTTAGTGCCGTGCAGCCCACGTAATAATAAGCAAAGTGTAAGATACAATGGGTTTGGATAAAAAACTCGAACATCAATTCGAACACCATAACCATTTTTTTCTTTTTCATGACACAGCAGTACGAATGATATATAGGACAAGCCAAGTACATTGCATTAAAACACCATAACTATATAAATTGAAAACGACGGCAAATACAAATATTGATTCCTCACAATACTAAACATTTCCACATGCATTTTATTCTTTTTTAAAGTATTACCCGGTTCTTATTCTATCCAACCGATCAACGCTTTTGCGAGCTCTTTCCAACTGGTGATTGATGCTTTTCCGTGACTTCTTGTGGCAATCCACACTCCTCCGAGACCTTTCCATTTGATCGAAAGAGATTCTTAGTTTCTCTAGTTTATCCATGTTATTAGTCTGATTCTTCAACTTCTCGGGCCTGTCAGTACTCTTCCTCGGTTTCTCTCTTCGATCAGTACTCTTCCTCGCAACCTCGAACACGCCAGTACTTTTCCGGGCTGCTTGAATGGGTCTGTGCTTCTCCTTGAACTGTACCTTTGAGAAGGAGATTTCTCGATGGTTGATATGAACTTCTTGAGATGCCTGAGATACTCGGGGTAATGCTCCAGATCACAGTGGTTCCCTCCTGTGAGCCACAGTGATTCGTACTTCTCTTTGCATAGTTCCCAGAGCTGCTTCCCATGAGAGCAATCGACAACTTCATCCGAAGTTCCCTACACAATGATATAAAAAGATTGATCTCAAAAGCTATAATTGTGGTATTTGAAATCATTTTAACCAAACTTTTGTTGGGGTAAATTGCAAACAATCTTCCATACAGGTATCGATTCATGATCAATAAATGAAGACAGATACAGGACACTTTAGAATATTTATGCAACAAAGAACTTTAAGGGAAAAAACTAGATAATTTTCGATAACAGGTTAAGGATATAGAGATTCAAACCCCATACAACTGGTTAAGCCTGGAGATTTTCTCAGTTTTTTGCCCGACCACCACCCATCCCTAAATATTTTGTTAAAGGTATGTCAAATCCTTTTGCTTATACGGAAGAGTTCTACCATTTTCATTCAAACTCAGGTGCAAGTGTATGATACGATGGGTATGTACCCGCCACAAGTACATTTATCTTTTTTTCCCCAAGTTTTTCCGAGTAGAGGGTCATATTTCCATACTCATGTCGGAATATGAGTTAGATATGGGTAATAAAAGAAAAATGAAGAGCCGGAGCAACATAGCTCCTAACTAATCAAAATGAACCAAGACACCAATAATTATATTGATGATAGTATAATTTAAAAGGATAAAAGCAAACAAGCCAAGCCATATATGACAGAGACATACAGAAAAAACCAGCAATGCCAACATGAAGCATGATTGTCAAAACCATAAATCAAGCATAGTAATATGGGTTAGCCATCAACTGGGTCCATATAGGTCATTTCTTTTCACGTCAAAATACTGCTCAACAATCGTCCCCACATATGACTAATCTGCTCTAACAGTTGCCAACTTGATTTTAATCCTCATAAAAGCTAAGTAAATTACCAAATGTTATCGCCTTTACTTCCTTGTATGTGCCAAGACAAAGAGCTGTTGGATATTCATTGTTCGTGTTTGTTGGCAATCTGAAGAATAAACTTATATGGAAACTACCATGTCATGGATAAACAATGGTTATCCGACTTCAGTGAAAGAATTGGACCTTCAAAAGAAATTCCTAAGCAAGAAAGATTTACAGTAAAATCGAGGGCAAGGTATGACAGTATGTGAATTAACATTGAAGGAAGACCTGGAGAATTCATAATATATTTGTATTTAGACTTGCTGGTTAAACGCTCTTATCATTGTCACATTACAACAGACCAAGTTAAAAGCTGTGTGTAGAGAATAAACTCGTCCCTAAAGTTTAGAGTTTTCAACCTAACCCGAGTTCAGAGGTAATATTCAGATTTCAAAACAGATCATTAAATTCTATCATCACTTTAAGGACTAAGAGTTTGATGGAAAATATTAGATCATATAATACAATGTAAAGGCTCAAAAATGAAATCAACATCACAGAAAACCATAAAGTAGAATGTCATGTTTACGATTACTTACATGAATGATAAGAACGGGACAATTGACCAGTGGTATTTTATCGATATTCTGCACACAAACAACCCACAAAACGAAATCATTATATTAGCAATGCTCACATAAATGAATCCTACTAGCAGAATAAATAGGACAACCAAACCTATAAGGCTTCCCATTTACCTTATAAATGTCAAACCAATACGTGCGCTTTACGGGATACATGACTCTCAAGCCGGAAAGAATTGGACTATGAAGAACGACAGCTCTTAACTGAGGCAGCCGGGCGGCTAGTTCTAGTGTAGGACCACTACCAACAGATTGACCATAAAGGATTATATCTTCTTGTTTTGCGTCATAGCTTTCTTCTAGACATTTATATGCTGCTTCAATATCAGCATAAGTATTCTGCTCACTTGGTTGTAACAAATGAATGATATGAGCTTTAGACAACCATATTAGCTCGGCAATTGCCACCATATCTTTTTACAGGAAGATAAAAAAACACTTCCTTTTAAAACAATATCAAGTATGTTATATATACCTTTCCGGAAGATTGACCATACCCGGAATAGTCATAGCTGCACAGTACCACAAAAAATCTATAAGAAAACTGTAAACTTTGATTTCTTGTGACAACTTTGATAACTTCAATAACAATAATCAAATATCCACCAGACCAAGATTAACTGCTAGATAAGTCAGAATCTGTATAATTCTCGCTTAAACTCGGTTAAAGCAAACCTATATGCCTACATTCAACACCATAAGTTGATATCCATGTTAACCATCTAAGCAAACTTTATCTTCTAAATCCACAACACTCAATTCCTTTCCAAATTAAATCAAAATGATAAATGGCACCAAAAAGGCTAAGATATTACCAAGCATATCTCTATTTCCAGATAATTTTATCAACTCAAACATTAAATATAACAAAAATATATATATACAACAATAAAAAACCCAGATGTCAAAAACCAACCAAAAGCATCAGAATTCCAAAAAACAGGATGAAAAGAAACCAAAATACACCCACAAAATGAGAAAGAAAAACAAGCAAAAAAAGGCAACCGGAAATAGAGTATACCACATAAGATTGAGCTTCAAGTGGATGCTCAATTCGATGAAAAGCTCGTACATCTGGCCCAGATCGGCAGCGTTCCCATGAGAGTAAAGCAAAGTGGTAGTAGCCATAGGATGCCTGATGTAAATAGCGACAATCTCCGTGCCACGCCGAGTTGGAAGCTTAAGGACCTCAACGTTTTCTCTATGAGGGAAAGGACTAAGAAGCGAAAGGCCAGTCATTTCATCAGTTACAAGCTTGTATGAAGGTGGGTTTGGTGGGAAAAATGCAAACTTTGCTGCCATTGAAGACGTTACCCCTCCCATCTCTGCCTTCTCTTCTCTGTTTTCAGCTTCTTCTTTCTTTTTTTGGTTTGTCTCGGAAGGAATTAGAACCGATGTAGAAAACACATTCCCTACTTTTTTTCTACCTTTTTGCTTTCATTTTATTCATTTGTTTAAAGAAAGGATTTTGTTCTTTGAACTTTGAAGTATGGTTTACTTTGTTGGATCATAAAAATTGAAATTTTATTTATTAAATTATTGATTAGGGTCAATAGCTCGAACAAAAATTATATGCCCCTAATTACGTTTATTTTTATGTCTCATATTAAATAACATTAAAATTAAATTCTAAATCTTAACTCTTAATTTCATATTATAAACCTTAAAAATACACCATACCCTTAATTCAATAAATCCTAACCATAAAATTTAATTTTAAACTCTAAACTCTGTTTTTTTAAATAAAATACCAAAAAAAACATAATTAGGCACAGATAATTTTCATCCAATAACTCTAAGGCAAATGAACAAGAACATTTGATCAGAAACAATGGGAAAGGGGTTACTTCTAAATTATAATATACCAAACAAACCCATGAACTCCCATGTGAATAAAGTTCGCTCATTGAACCATTACAACTTACATTATTGTCCAAACCTTATGCTAATATTAAATCTATTCATAAATCAGATTTTTCAACCTATTTGATCATTTTTTTTTGGTAATAACTGAAATAGCAACACCGCTAAGAGTACCTAAGGTTCCCGGGGGCAATATCCTTATGTAAATTGTAATAATCGCTACATTTCTGCACTTGGTCTTGGGATGATGTGCAGCCCCAAAAGTTGGCGCGCATTCAATTTAGCAATGAAATCAGCAACTTTATTTGTTTCTCTTGGAGTGTAGAGTACTTGTACATCCCACCCTCTATCAAGGATCTCTCGAATATGTCTAATTAAGGACGACTTCTAAGATTGTTGGTAATTCAAAATGAGATTCACTGTGACAAGATAATCTGATGCAACCATAATATGACGAAAACCCTTATTTCAAGAGTTCTCGAACAAGAATCTTTTTTTTTTTTTTGAAAGAGAACAAAAGTCAATCTTGTGGTAAAATCCAAACAACCACTGTCCATTTCCCCCTCGTACAACACCTCCTGCAGTAATTTAGAATGGTTTAGATTTTCATGTTAGAATTGAACTATAAAATCTATTTTTATTTGAATTCGATTTAAACTATTCAAAATTACTGAACCCAAATGATCCAACGCTTCACATTGGCAATTTGGCACAACTACAAAAGTGCAAGATTCCTTGTTTAAGAAATAGTAGTTGGTAGTAATTTTAATTGGGGGGGGGGGTTATTTTAACCAAGCTCGAAGTGCAAAAAATGTCTAACACTTTTCAACCCTCTAACAATATACATACATAGGTGAAACTGAACAACTTTTGTGATAAAAGTAAGGAAATCTCATGGTCTCCCTCAAGCACTTTTTTCATACTCCATTGGAGGTCATTATTAATTCTTTTTAATTGTGAATTAAAACTAAAGCTAAAGTTAGATCATGCAAACTTCTAATAATTCAAGGATGCGAACTTAAAGCCTGTAACACCTAAAGCATGCAAACATCTAATAATTCAAGGATAGATCAGAAACCTGACTTGAATGTCAAGAAAATATTGAAAAAATAATCATGAGCTTGAGAGAAAAGAAACCAATCATTAGAAAGTTCAGATATATTCTTGGTTTCGACGGATCGTATTTAGTTCTAAATATTATCTTCTAATTTTGAGACGATTAATTTAAATCAAATCATGTTTTAGTCTATTTGTATATAAATAAGTTCCTAAGTCAAACCAAACCTTAGGTGTACATTCTCTAGTCATGAAATGCTGCAAAGTAGGGCCAAATGGAGGGGAGGTTCTCCCTCCAAAATGACAGATTCAATATTAACCACTAAACTTAGGGACCCAAAATTCAGGACTTTGGTTTGGACAAAGTTAGGCAAAACCCTAAACTTGTGGGGGTGGGGAGAGAATGACTTAACAACTGACACATATAATCAAATGGATAACGAGAGGTGAGACTAGTGAAAAGAATAAATGGATGTTTGTGTCACTATGGGGTCTATAATAGTAAGAACATGAAATGTTACATTATCTTTCTAACTCCATGCTCTTGTTATTTTGATGGGTGATGACATTTTGTGTTTGGAATTGAGTTCCAACTCATCTCATATCTTTGGTTTTTTATATTCGATTTGTTTCGAATTTCTTTCAAGGATTTTATGTGTATTATAAGTTATCTTTAAAATTACTTTCATAGACATGGTTAAGAAAAAGGAGTTTTTAAATATAAAAATTTGTTTATTTGAAGTTCTGATTAATTGAATGTTGTTTCTTAAAAGTGATTGTATGAACTGTCTCTATAATTCATTGCGATATGAGTCGTATCAAGCTTCGTTCTCAGTATTCTCTTCATCCTTACTGCTACTTAGGGGTGTTCATTGTCGGGTATCCGGTCATCCGGGTACCTCTTTTGTCAACCCGTGTTCTAGCCTGTTATATTCGGGTACCCGCTAATCGAGTACCTGTGAAACCCAGCTACCCGGGTAACGAGTACCCGAATCATAATTTTATTTTATTTTTTAATTTTAAATTTTAAAAAATCACATATTAAACACATAAAATATAAAAGTTTATAATACATAATCCAAACGAAAAAAATTAGTGATTTGAAGTTAGTTTTAACTTTGAAGGGTGAAATATTTAGATATATATTAAAGTTTATTAGCAAAAGAATATATTAAAAATATTAATCGTGATTATGATTTTTTTCCTTCAAATATCATACTAACAAATCTGTAAAACCTATATTCGATTTTGATATAACAAATAGTTTAAGGACCAAATTGCAAAAGTAAATAAATTTTTAAGTACTCAAAAGTCTCACAAAAATGAAAAGGATTTGAACCAAAATTGTTTCTAAGTCTTTTAAAGCTAAATTCTTCAAATACGCCCAGGTGTATCGATACACCTTAGGCGTTTCGATATGGTTTTCATGAATGGAATTTTAATCGTCAAAACGTACCGATATAGTTGTACTCATATCTATACGACCTTTATCTGAGCTTGTATTTTAGCTTACGTGTATCGATACGACCTTGGCCGTTTCGATACGATATTCATCTAGGTTTAAGTTTTTGCTTACACGTACCGATACGGTCTTCACCGTATAGATAAGATATTTTCAGATTTTCAAATATTTGTAATAAATTTTATAATTATTGTAACACCCCCTTCCTGGCCTAGTTGAGAACCGGGTCGAAGCGTGCTACCGTTGACTAGTACGGTGATCAGTGCTATAAAATTTCAATCAATGACTAACATTCAATCAATATTATTCTCTTTAGACATTACTAAGTATAGGAATTAGTCCAATTTATCCTATATGGAACAATAATCCTTCAATTTGGACTAATTTATAACTTTTATAAGTTTTAGGGACTAAATTGTAAATCTGATAATTTAGGGGTCATTTTATGTAATTAACAATACCACGAGGAAATTCAATGCAATATTAGTGAGCTTGTAAAATTTCATGCTAATCAGAGTTCATTAGCCCTACCAATTAGACTTACAAGATTTCAGTGACTATAATGCAAAAATTTAAAAGATGTTGTTTATCGCTTATAACTAATTTACCTGCCACCGTATCGATATCCTGAAGACTGTATCGATACACCATGCTTAATCCAAGGATTCCAGATTAAAAGTGGACAAGCCCATATCAATACAGGTTGACCACGTTGACTCCGTATCGATACGCCCTAAACCCGTATCGATACCATTTTTGCAATCAAATTTCAGAGACCAAAGTTCATACCAATACGCCTAAGTAGTATCGATACGCCCCCTTTTGACCAACGTTGACCTGACCAAATATGCAAGACCGTATTGATACACCGCCACTTGTATCGATACGCCCTCTATTGTAATGACAGATTTTAGCTGGTTTTTATTCGATTTGACCTACCAAACGATGTCCAAATATAATGAAGCTTTACTAGCAAGTTTATAACTATGTAATCTACTAGCATGTCAACGTGAATTCATTTACTAGGTTTTCACCCTTTTAAGCCAAATATGCACTTTATGCCACTTTTAACCAAAACCAACATATCATTTAGGGCCTTTAAGACCTATACATAACATAGGCAACACACAAATAACAAATATACCATATACCACTAGTTTAACTACTTTGCCACCATTCTAGGAGTTCATAAGGACAAAATACATTACTCTAAGCTTGTGGTGACTTGCCGAACTTCCAAATAGCTCCGCTCTCGATCTGATATACTCTCTTAACCTGAAATGTAGAAGTGTAATCACTAATTTTGTCCGGGGTGGACCCGTTTTTATTTTTGCTTTTGTTTTTGCAATAATTAGCTTATGAGCTGTTGTTTAATTATTCACTATATACATGTGTATGTGGTTGTGTTAAAATCCAAAAGAAAAATATGTATATATTACTATTAATATGTGTCATTATTGTACGTTTAATGTATGTACGTTTACTATCTATTTAGACATAAATGTATGTTTATATGTATGTGGTATATGAATATATGTAATGTACGTGTATATTTATTATATGCAACGCATGATTATATGTATATTATATGTGTGGGTTGCTTGCATGTATGTATGTATTTATTAATGCCATTAATATTTAAATGTGAATATGAGTATGTATATCGCATGTATTATTGTATTATTATGCTATTAAGAGTATGATGTGTATATGTAATATGTACTATTGTTTGAATGTTTGTTTACATATATGTGTGTATGCATATTATATATATATATGTATTATTATTATTATTATTATTATTATTATCATCATCATCATATAACCATTTTAAAAATTAAAAAAAGATTAATATTAAATAAAGCCCATATTATAAATAAAAACCAATTTTATAGATATAATTGTCCATTTACATTATAAGCCCAAGAGTTAAAACGTTTATAGCATATTACATCAGCCCACTAAGCCCAAAATCATTAAACAAAAAAGCCCTAATGCATGTATTCCTTTTTGCAGCAGCTAAATTTGGACCGTTGGATTAAGGGTTGTTGATCGAACGGTCCAGATCAAACCGAGGGAGGTGACCGACTAGCTTCTGCATGCTCCTCCACGCATCGACCGTCCAGCTCCCCACGCGCGTATAATACACGCCCCGACCGTTCAGATGTTTCACGCGCATGCGCCGCTTCATCTCTCTGTCCAAGTGGCCTTGTCACCGGGAATCCCGCTACCACCGTACGGCCACCGGCTCTCTCCCTCCTCCACCGATTATCCATGCATGCAAGAAAACAAAAAAGACAATAAAAATAGCAAAAAAACAAAACTCGGAAATTTGCAGGCAAAGGTAAACAAGAAATCAGAATCATCATCATCCACATTGCTTCATTTAAGTTTTGCTTGTAAATGTAAACAAAGAGGAGCTATAAGAAATGAATCCATTGTAATTTGAGAGGGGAAGGATAAATCAATAGAGAGAAAAAAACAGCCTTTGAGAATTCTAGTTCTCCAGTTTTTCTTCTTTTCTGAATCAAACAACAATAAGCAAGCAAAAATTTTACAATCAATAAAGACCAGAAAAATTGGTAAGATTAGATTTTTCCTTTACATTGTTTCGTTCAGATCAAAAAAGGATAGAAAGGAAAGGAAACGTTACCTTCGATTTTCACCGGATACTGGCGGCCAGAGACTCCAACGCCGAATCCCAACGGTGGACGGAGAGCCACGTCGAGGAGAATAACATAGTCTGATTTCACGGCAATCCAACGGTGGACGAAGGAGATTCAACGAGAAGAAGTTGAATGAATCCGAGCCATTTTTGTCAAGATCAGGTGGCTTTCTCGTAAAACTACTACAGAGGGAAGAAAAAGGGCGGTGAAAGGAACCCATCGGCGGTGGTGACGTGCCGAACTGTCGCTGGACGGTGGCCAAAAGAAACGGAGGCTTAGGATTCCTTTTAGGCTCTATATGTTTATTTTTGTTGAAGAGGAATGAAAGAATGAAAGAGTGAAAGTGAGGAAATTAAAAAGGGTTACCCCTTTAACCGGTTAAAATCCGACAAGTCGGTTCATACTAAGCTCGCGCCTAGCAACCCGGTTCGCGACCCGGCCTGCTCCAAACCCCATTCGGTCAGCCCAGACCAGTGGGCTTTGGGTACCCTCTTCCCCTTTTGTTGGTATTAGCCCAAATTTAGTGTTATTTGGTTGTTAATATGTATATTATGTAATGTATTTCATACTTAAATATGATATTTATTTATTAAATATGGTATAATATAAGTTCCATTTTTTATATAATATATGTCATATAAAGTTCTTAAATGTATAGTTTTCTAAATATATATAATATACTTTTAGTCTAATATATGGTTTTTTAAAAATATATAATTATATTTTTATAAACATGGTTTTCTTTAAATACAAGTTTTTATATAATTTTATTAAGGTTAACATATATATATGTATATATATAGTTTTCTTTTAATATAATATATAGCTTTTAAAAGTATATAATATATATAGTTTTATAAGGGTTATAATATTTGTAGTTTTAAAGTTTATGATCTAATTTTACATCATATTTTTTGTAATATTACAAATATGTTTTGGGCCTAGTTTGTCTAGTTTGATTAGTTTAGGGCCTAGTTTGTTCTTTTGGGCTTAGTTTGGTTAAGTAGAAAAGTTTGAGCTTAGTTTAGGTGGACCTTAGGGAATTAAGGCTCTAAAGAATCTAATCCTAGAATAAACCAACATTTCCATAATGCTTCATTATATTGCCATGCATGCTTATTTAATTTGTTGCCATATCATGTTGTTAATCTTTAGCATTCAGAATATAAACTGTTATGCGGTGTCCTTTTATTCGACAACGAACGAGGCCAATACCAGTCATAGTGGTGGTGGTTCGGACGTTTATTCTTGAATATTAGGGCCCTTTAAATACACTCGTCTATATAACCAAATTTCGGTTCAATTTGTCACTTTAAATTCACAAGTTCCAATATTAAATAAGCGGTAAAACTTTTGGTACCAATTTTGGGTGTTGTGGGAGTTCTAACCCTTCCTCACACGTAACCGACTCCCGAACTCAAAATCTCTGGTTTGTTTTTCGGTGTCCGGTCTACCTTACCCAAGTGACCAGTTGCGACTCCCATTTTTATTTCAAAATCATGTTTTTAAAGAATTCCCCCTTTAATAAATGTTTTCAAAAAAGTGGGAAACCTCGACATCTTCAAATCTCAAAAACGTTGCTACAGCATGACGACTCTGCTAGGGAAAAATCCTTTGTTTTTTTTTAAAAAGAGCCAGGCCTAAAAAAATTACCGCTTATTTAGTATTGGAAGTTGCGAATTAAAGTGACAATTAAATTGATATTTGTTTATAAATGCGAGTTTATTTTAACGCATTTAAAATCTGACTAGTAAGTACATTCGAGGTTCGATTACCCTATGTTTTCGTGGGAATATTGTTTCTCCGTGTGGACATAGCGAAAGGGTCCCCTTGAATTGAACTCAGCTAAAATGAGCCTATAATGGGTGATGATCGGGGGCCTTGCTACCCTTAGTAGGGGACAACGAGGACAATTCGGGTACCTTCTAGTACCAAAATTGTATATAGCGAACATAGAAAACCCACCCCTTTTAGAGCCATGCGATTAACCTATGTGTTTTAGACGGGATGTAAATAGGATTGTCTATTTTCTTTCTTCGTTTGTCTATCTTCTCCGTTTTACTGCTTCATTATTTAGTTTATCTGACACTAACTTATTTCTTTGGTGTCTGGTTTTTGCTTTTGTTTTGTCCTTTACTTTGCATTCATTTCACGACATAAAGGTGTTGAATTGAGGTGGTTTGCCCGATTAGAGAACTTTCATTATAGATGAGAAATTGCTTAAGAAAGAAGAAATCAACTCGCAAGTCCGCCATTGGTCCGAGGTCAACCAAGGAGTTCGAGGCGTCAGTTTGCCGAGTGAATGCTTAGTACCGGGATACACTTATATAAGTCTACAATGAAATAATGTTGTCAAGCTTCGGGATTTGGTACGAAATGTCGATCGAAAGAGATTTGTAGCAATTGAGAAAGAAAGAGAGAATACATATGGTTGCGGAAGAAGAGAAGAGAGGTAAGCAAGCAATTGAGGAAGAGTGGGAAAATAGAAAGATGATCATCGGGGAAAGAAATGCTTGTAAGAGTGCGACCAACCGAGATCGGGTCTAAAAAAACTAAGCAAGAGAAGAAGAAAGAAAACATTGCCGCATGGAAGATAAAATCACATGAATCATCTACAAGAGATGCAAGGTTGGTATAACACTACTTTTGAGAGTTTGAGTTAAAGCCAAGCTCAGAGTGACCAGTTAGAAGCAAGGATAGCGGAATTGGGCCGGTCTTTCCAAGAATATCGTGTTTGGAATGGCTTCCTTGAAACTCAGACCAGTCAATAAGAGAATGTGACGCTTTGAGCTCGGATTGAGATGCTAGAGGCTACAGTTCAAGACAGCTAGGGTCGAGTCGTGGTTCTTGAAGAAGCCGCGGAAGGTAGAGGTGCAAGAGATAACCCAACATATGGGGAATCTAGCCGACGAAGCCGAAACTCTTCGCCCTTTTGTTGTTCCGAGGATGAAGGAATCACCAAGATTCATTCAGCTACTTCTAGCCATCAAAGAATTAGGAGTTAGGGCCGGTGCCTATCTGTAGGAATTTTCTATTATCCGTTTTGTAATAAGAACCTCTTCGTTTCCAATGAAAGTTGCCCTAGGGTGATCACCTGTTGGAATCAACACCTTCATTTGCATTCATCCTTGTATTGCGACACTATTAATGTTTGTTTTATGCATTTCATGACATAATTATTCATAACATTAGAATTGTTTAAATCTTTAATAATGTATTCATCGTATCATATCCATTGCTGATTGGGAAGGATATTCATCTCAGAAAGTAGAAGTGAAAAGAGAATGGCTTCAGGCCAAGACAGCTTCAGAAGCATGGATGACCTAATGGCTAGAATAGATAAATTCAAATAGCTTCAAGAACAATTGGTTTGGAACCAAAGAGAGATAATATCATATGCGAAGAAGTTTCAAGAGGAAACAAGGGGGCAAGTCGATGAACTGATGGGTATGATGGCCACCATGACTAAAGAATAGGGTATGGAATAAGACTCTTTCATGGAAGAGGAGGGTGACAATTGGCATTGTGACTTCATAGCAGAGCAGATTTTATCTGATGAAGACCAAACTATCATTAGCCAAAATGAGATAACATGCATTGCCTCCGAGTGCCCAACCGATTTGGTGTTGGATAAGGTCAAAGACTCTCCATTGATAATCTTATCCTCGTCAGCAAACGAAGAACTGAAAAAGTTAGAGCCACATGGTGAGAAAGGTACAATATGCAACAAGAGGGCGATGACATCGACTACACTGTCTTATGAATTCTCATCCCTGTAAACACATGATCAACCTTTGGTGTCTGTGGCTCTAAAACCTCATCAACTGTTGGGTAGCCAGGCTTTCAAGGCTTAGAAAAATAAAAAATAATCGAAGGACTTCCATTTCACTCCCAGTCTTTTCACCTACTGAGATTTGTATTCCAAGTGTAGCGATGTCCCTTTTACGCTAAAAAATGGTATGTTTTGGTTTTTATTTTGTTTTACTTTGAAAATATTGTCTTCCGTGGGATTTTTATAAAACCCGTATTTTATTTAAAAATGGAGTCGCCACCGGCCACTCAAGGTGGACCGGACACCGTAAAAAACTAGAGACTTAAAAATGATGGGTTCGGGAGTCAGTTACGGATGGGGAATGATTAACACCCCCACACCACCAAAAATTGGTACTTTAATAATTACCGCTTTATTAATATTAGACTTTCGGGATTAAAGTGACGATTAATTTAAAATTTTGTTATAAGTGCGAGTAGATTTTAAAAGACCCCGTTATTCGAGAGTAAACGCCCAACCACTATCACTACGCTTGATACTGGCCACGTTTACGCTCGAATAAAAGGGCTCCGCATTGACAAAATATATATCCGAAATGCGACTTAAAAAACATGACAAATATAAATAAATACATTGCGATAAAAGTATAAATAAATACTAATATAATAAAATACTAATATAACATAAATGAAATACTAATCTAAAAGATACATACATAGCTATTAATTTAACACATAAAAACAAATCTAACATAAATAAAATATTAATATAAAACATAAATTTAAAACATAATAAATACTAATATAAAACATAAATAAACATACAAACTAAAAACACAATTTTAAATTAACTACTACTTCATTAAATTATAAAAATTACAACACAAATAAATAAAAATGAAGAAAATATACCTAACTAGGAGCTCGAATGACGAACCCCGACTGAACCCACCGAGATCCATCACGACCTCTCCAAAAATATTAACTAGATCGGGTCTAAAATAGGACCCCGATCGAACTGATTAGGTCCGGGGGACTGCTCCTTGGCCCTGGGCTGGCCGAGAGCATTGCTCTCTTATTTGGCCAGCCCCTGCCGATTCCATTTTCTTCTCCCATTGCCCCCCCACTTCATTCCTATTTATAGACAATGTGAGGGGTGAGGTGGAGCCTTGTGCTCCACTCCCCTTCCTTTTTTTTTTGCTTTTTGTTTCTTTTAAATTTTTTGTTTTTTGTTTTTTTTAATAATTATTATTATTTTTAAATTAATAATATTAGTATTATTACAATAATACTAAAAACACTAGAAACCCGGACAAAAATGAGTGATTACAGTTGCCCCTCTTTGCTCATTGCTGTGTAACAGGAATAGAGCAAAGACAAGAATAACCTTTTTTGTCTTATCTGGCTGAACTTCTCTCCTTTTGACGCGTGTCTTCTTTCTTCGATAGATCTTCTTTCTCTTCGGCGCATGTCTTCTTTCTTATCTTGATTGATCCACCTTGTCACTCTTGGGGAAGCAAAACCTTCAAAATGGGGGATTGTTTGTTGGGGAAGCAGAATGAGTCCCACTTGCTACAGTATTGATAATAAGCTAATACTAAAAAGAGTTCAACCCAGCTGCAACACCGACGAAGAGGTAGGGTCTAAAAAATTCTATCCAGCTGCAACACTGATGAGGAGGCAAGACCGATGGATGGAAGTCCTGATGTCTGATCCAGCTACAACTCTGACGAAGAGACAAGACCAGAAAACTGACAACTTTTTCCTTCTTTTTTTTCCTCTTTTTTTGCTTTTTTGTTTCTTTTTTTTTTCTACTTTTGTTTCTTTTTTTTTCATATTTTTTCTTTTTTTATTCTTTATTCTTTTTTATTTTTCTTCTTCTTTTTCTTCATTTTTTTTTCAAGAAACAACATTGATAAAATTTGAAAATTAGTAAATTTTGACCAAGCTACAACACCGACGAAGAGGCATGGTCTAAAGTGTGTGATGTTGATCCAGCTACAACACCGACGAAGAGGCATGATCAAGAGTTAGTGAATTTGGTCTAGCTACAACACCGACGAAGAGGCAAGACCGGAAGTTAGTGAATTTGGTTTAGCTACAACACCGACGAGGAGGCAGAACCGACAGTTAAATTTGACCAAGCTACAACACCGACGAAGAGGTAGGATCGGAGTGTTTTTTTTGTGTGATCAAGCTACGACTCTAACGAAAAGGCATGATCAGAATTTGGTTGAAAGCTCTTTTTTTCTTTTTTTCATTTTTTTGATTTTTCCTTCTTTTTTCTTATTTTTGATTTGTTTTCTAGCTACAACATTAATAAAGAAAACTTGAAAATCAGTAAAGTTGGATCTATCAACGGAGAAGCAAAACATTATCTGAACCCTACTACACCATCAGCGGATAAGTATGACAGCAACAACTGTGACCTAGCCACTCCATCAGCGGAGGACTGGATCGGATAATGACGACCTGGAACCGGCTACACCATCAGCGGAGAGGAGGATTTAAGGGCGACGGGAGCTTAGACCCAGCCACTCTATCAACGGAGGATTGGATTGGACAATAACGACCTGGAACCGGCTACACCATCAGCGGAGGACTGGATTGGATAATGACGACCTAGAACTGGCTACACCATCAGCGGAGAGCAGGATCTGAGGGCGAAGGGAGCTTGGACCCAGCTACTCCATCAGCGGAGGACTGGATTGGACAATGACGACCTAGAGCCGGCTACACCATCAGCGGAGAGCAGGATCTAAGGGCGACGAGAGCTTGGACCCAGCTACTCCATCAGCAGAGGACTGGATTGGACAATGACGACCTGGAACCGGCTACTCCATCAGCGGAGAGCAAGATCTGAGGGCGACAAGAGCTTGGACCGGCCACTCCATCAGCGGAGGACTAGATTGGACAATGATGACCTGGAACCGGCTACACCATCAGCGGAGAGCAGGATCTGAGGACGACGAGCTTGTACCTAGCCACTCCATCAGCGGAGAGACTAGATCGGGCGATGAAATTTGATAAATTTCCTTTTGATTTTTTTTCTTCTATTTTTCTTCTATTTTTTTCTTATTCTTTTTTCTTTTTTATTTAAATTTTTTTAATTTTTTTGATTTTTTGATTTTTTGATTTTGATTATTTTCTTTTTTGATTGATTTTTTTAGCTACAACTATAATAAAAAGGTAAATTTTGAGTAAAATTTAGGTCTAGCTACAACACCGTCGAAGAGACAAGACCTGGAGAGGATTCGATCTGTCACACCACTGATAGAGAGACTATATCAGCAAAATGTGGGACCCACTACACCACCGACGGAGAGGTAGGACCGAACGAAAACTTTGATCTACAACACAAACGAAGACGAGATCTGAATAGTTTTTTGATCTGCTACCACTGACGGAGAGGCTAGATCAGCAAAATGTGAGACCCACTACACCACCGACGGAGAGGAAGGGCCGAATGGAAATTTTGATCTGCAACACTATCGATGGAGGCAAGATCTACATTAAGTTGGCGTACCACCACTAACGGAGGCATGATGCGCAAAATGTTGAATTGTTGTGCTATTGACAGCGAGACTATGTCTAGAAAAAATTTGCTCAACTTCTATCGGCAGAGGGTAAGATCTGGAATATTGGCGTCTGTCACACCATCGTCGGAGGAATAAAATCCTACAAAAGAAAAAACATTGGTCAGTAATTGTCAAAGATTTTGTCGTTGGTACCTTTTATTTTGGGTGTTTCAGCATCTTCTTCGTGTTTGGCCTCCTTCAATACTAGGGTTGACCCTCTTGTCATTGCCCCCATGTTGAGGGTACTCGGTCTTTTCCGTAGACCTATCATGTACAAGCAAGATTGCATGAATGTATCTAATTTTATGTCTAAATGCATGTGTCCACCCCAAATGCATGGTGATTTTGGTGAATGCATTAAATCTAAATGTATGATTTATGCAAAAATGGTTTAATGCAAGATGAATGCAATCTAAATGTATGAATGTGATATGATTTTTTTGATCCTCAAAAGGATGCCCCTGACTCCTCACTGGTCCCGTCAGGATCTTGGTTTTTTTATGCGGCGGTGTCCCTACTTTGTCCTGGGTACAATCAGCTTTCATCTGAGTGGAAGCCCCAAAATTTTGTTCATTACATGACATCATCTGACACTGCTCTTGTAGCAAATTTGAAACTTTAGGGTGATTATGTTGCCCCCTAATTTGGGTTCATAAATTGTGTTGGTTCATGGTAGCTTATTATTTTTGGATTGGGTGCAGTTTTACAGACTGTGGTCAATGTAGACATTTCAGGGGTGCAAGGGTTTGACTCGGCAATGAAGGCTGGACCTTGGCAAAGAATGCCCCTAGACTGAGGTCTTGTTAGAGGCATAATGTTTGTAAAAGATGTAGGGGTGCTTTTGGACATGCCCCAAGACCAAACTTTTGTAAGAGGCTCTGTAAGGTGCTAGGTCGACCAACTTTGTTGTATCTAATGGGGTAACCCGGTGACTAATTTTGAAATTTCAAAATGTATGTCTGTAAATGCGAAATGCATGTACTAGATGTGAAAGTACTGATTCAAAAATGGTTCTCGTGACATAACTTCCGAACTCACGAGATTCATTTGCAACTTTGAATATTGCCTCGATATCTAGAGTACTAGATTTTCTCCCGATGATAATTTTTTAAATTGAGAACCAGTCATGAATCAGTATTTCATGCTGGTAAAATGAAAAAATTAAAGTGTTATGATATGCCATGCAGTGAATGCCAAAATGAGCAGACATAATGTGATCACAAAAATGGGTCAATTTGAAATTAGGGTAAGAATGACAGATTTCTGATCGGGTAAACTACTTGAACCAATACCCCAATATAATGCAAATGAAATGATGTATGCAAAAAAGAGTAAAACAAAAAAGAAAATGAGTCAGTACCGGATAAGATCAATAACACATAAATAGAAGAACAATTTAGATAAGGTAAACAAACAAAACAACCCTATTTACATCCCGTCTAAAACACTTAGGTTATCCGCATGGCTCTAAAAGGGTGGGTTTCTATTATATTCTCTACATGCAGTTTTGGTGATAAGAGGTACCCGAATTGTCCTTGATGTCCTCTACTAAGAGTAGCAAGGCCCCCGATCATCACCCATTATAGGCTTATTTCAATCAGGTTCAACTCAGGGGGACCCATTCGCTTATACCCATACAAAGAAACGATATCCTCACGAAAGCATAAGGTACTCGAGCCCCGAAGGTACTTGCTAGGCCCATACGGAGGAACGATATCCTTACGAAAGCATTAGCCTTTTCCCCCACTTAAAAAGACGGGTTTATATGCCAAATTTTAAATGCGTTAAAATAAACGCGCAATTATAACCGAATGTTACTTTAATAGTCACTTTAATCCGAAATTTCCAATATTAGTAAAGTGATAATTATTTAAAAAGCTCGACTCTCTATATTTTTGAAAACCAAAAAAATGTCCCCAACGTAGTCGCCATCTGTAGCGATGTCCCTTTTACGCTAAAAAATGGTGTGTTTTGGTTTTTATTTTGTTTTACTTTGAAAATATTGTCTTCCGTTGGATTTTTATAAAACCCGTATTTTATTTAAAAATGGAGTCGCCACCGGCCACTCAAGGTGGACCGGACACCGTAAAAAACCAGAGACTTAAAAATGATGGGTTCGGGAGTCGGTTACAGATGGGGAAGGATTAGCACCCCCACACTGCCCAAAATTGGTACTTTAATAATTACCGCTTTATTAATATTAGACTTTCCGGATTAAAGTGACGATATTTAAAATTTTGTTATAAGTGCGAGTAGATTTTAAAAGGCCCCGTTATTCGAGAGTAAACGCTCAACCACTATCACTACGCCTGATACTGGACTCGTTTACGCTCGAATAAAAGGGCTCCGCATTGACAAAATATATATCCGAAATGCAACTTAAAAAAACATGACAAATATAAATAAATACATTGCAATAAAAATATAAATAAATACTAACATAATAAAATACTAATATAACATAAATGAAATACTAATCTAAAACATACATACATAACTATTAATTTAACACATAAAAACAAATCTAACATAAATAAAATATTAATATAAAACATAAATTTAAAACATAATAAATACTAATCTAAAATATAAATAAACATAAAAACTAAAAACACAATTTTAAATTAACTACTACTTCATTAAATTATAAAAATTACAACACAAATAAATAAAAAAGAAGAAAATATACCTAATTAGGAGCTCGAATGACGAACCCCGACTGAACCCACTGAGATCCACCACGATCTCTCCAAAAATATTAACTAGATCGGGTCTAAAATAGGACCCCGATCAAACCGGTTAGGACCGGGGGACTGCCCCTTGGCCTTAGGCTAGCCGAGAGCATTGCTCTCTTATTCGGCCAGCCCCTACCGATTCCATTTTCTTCTCCCATTGCCCCCCACTTCATTCCTATTTATAGACAATGTGAGGGGTGAGGTGGGTGACGTGGAGCCTTGTGCTCCCCTCCCCATTTTTTTTTTGTTTTTTGCATTTTTTATTTTTTTTGTTTTTTTAATTATTATTATTTTTTTAAATTAATAATAATATTATTACAATAATACTAAAAACACTAGAAACCCGGAGAAAAATGAGTAATCACACCAAGCTTCTATACGCTCGATTGGTGGTGCCTTGCTTTGTCAAAGCCCGGTCACTTCTATATCCGAGTTGGTTCAGTGAGAAAGATCATTGCGATTACCATGTCGGAACTAGGGACATTCCATCAAGAGATATGTGAGTTTTAAGCGTAAAGTTCAGCATCTCCTAGATCTCGGGGTATTGGAGTTTGAGACAATGAGTCCAGGTCTGATAATTAATTTTCCAGCCATGACCAGTACTGTAAAATTAGAAGAAGATCGAGTAACCGTAATGAAAAAGGAGGATAAGGGGAAGTTGCCGACATCGGTAAAATCTGAGAACGTCAGCAACCATCATAATCATAACCGTTCCATGGAAGGCTTAGTTCTGAACCCGCTTAAAAGATCCGAAGTAGTTTTGAAGGAGTCCACAAAAGTAACATGCCTTGATAATAGTGGTGTCTTAAAAAAGAGGAGCCCTACTTGAGGAAAAAGGGGGAAAATAAAGCTAAAAAACATGATGCAAGATGGAGTGACAAGAGGACGAAGGTGTTATTCCCAATGACAAATTCGGAGTTGTTACCTCTGTTGGTTCAAAATAAACTCTTAAGGCCACCTCCCCTGAAATGGTATGCCTATTTCAACCCCAAAGTGTTTGGTGCTAGGGTTGCATATGAATATCATTATGGCGATTTTGGCCATACCACGAAAGTGTGAGTGTTTCTGAAGGGCAAGAGCTACGAACTTGTTAAGAACGTAATGCTTTCATTTAAGAATTGAAGATCTAAGTTCAAAAAAGAGGCTAAGTCTTTGGGAAGGTTTGAAGCGTTGGATGAATGATCAATGTCTCAAGGATCGAGGATTTCTAGGGCATCATATCCATGTTTTTATGTTTTATCTATTTTTCTATGTGTGTTGACTTTGCTTTGTTTACTCAAAGATAGTAGTAGTGGTCTGTCGTGAGTACTCATGTTATTATTTCTTTTGCTATTTCAATGAAAGGTTACTTTTTTCTTGCTCTTTTCTTAAATATGTATATGTGTATATTCTTTCTTACCCTCATAGACCCCCTGATATCACGTGCATGATGTGGCATTGATTCTGATGAAAGAGATCAATTGAATGTTGTGATAACGATGAAGCATGATTTTTCATCAGTTTGCTTTGGTCGACAAAGCATAATAAGTAAGATTACTACTCCTTCAATGACGTTCTATGATAAGGAAATCTCCTAAGAGAACCCAAAATAGAGTTGCTTGAATGTGCCTAAAAAATAATAATAATAAAAATAGAGTGTTTTTGAAACAAAATGAATTGATTTAATTGTCAAAGCCTGGTAATGGGCATTTTTTAAAAAGCACTTCAAAGCCTGGTAATAGGCAGTAATAAAAAAGTACTTCAATGTTCGAAACCTGGTAATAGGCATTTTCGGATACGAGTGTAGAATTTTAGGGGCACTCCTCTGAAGCCCAAAAATTTTCGCTTCATGAGTGATGGTAATATTTTCAAAATCATGAGTATGCCCAGTAACTCAGGGTATTGTTGTTTGCTCCATCATTATCCTCAAGACAAAGGACTATGATGAGTTGAACTCCCCTAGGAAAAAGAAATGAATGAACAAATTGATTAAGTCCCGAAGATAGATCCTTGAGGACACTGACACGATGTTAATTATAATCAAAGGTACACACTTACAATTAGAAATGTCAGAATAGCATTTTCTATGCTCTATGGGCTAAATAAAAGTCGAAAAGCTCAAACATTTTAAATGGAGAAAGATGACGAGAACTAGGAGGAGTAGTTTTCGAACTAATCAAGCAAAAACCATAATCATGAGGATGATCTGAGTGATCTGGGAGAAATTTTATGACTACAAGTATCGCCATAACCTTCAAAGGGAATCTAAGACACTATTGCATTTGATATCTGGGGTATTCTATTCTTTTTTCTATTAATTTTGATTGTACATATTAACCCAAAAAGCATCCTCTGTTGAAATAGTGATTAGCAAACTGATGTATAGACGAAAAAAGAGAGGAAAAAAAGAAGAGAAAAAAAGAAAGAAGAGAAAGAAGAGAAAAAAATAGAAAAAAAATAAGGTCTCTGAGTTTTAGAAGAAGCTTAGGGCGCAAGGTCAGATGTGTATATGATCGACCTAATTCAAGCCTATCAAGGATCCTGAAAGGAATGATAGTAAGCCTTCATATGCTACTTGGTTCAAGGACCCGAAATGAGTGTCTGCCGCAAGGCCTTGGTTGGCTCAGAAAGATTAAGATTGAGTTATATTGAAAATTTAGAGACTCAAGGGGAATGTTTTCAGCCTATCTTTGAAATAGAAGAAGGATCATACCAATGGGTCAAAGGTAAGTAACCGTTGAACCTGAGAAGGAAATGAAGTACTACGAAGATTTAAGGGCATGTGTTCACCCCAATGTTGAGAATGAAGATGACTCGTTATGAAAAGTTAATGAAGAGAAAATAACAAATCCCAAGTTGAGTGGGGCAGTGTTTTGAAGGCGGACTTAAGGAAGTGACAGGTCTTAGTCAAATCAATTTTGGCCAGCAAATTCCTTTCAAGATAAGACAAAAATGAAGCCTTAGCAAAGATAGAAAGCCCGTGGAAGTTAAAGGTGATTGACCAGAAAGCAAGGATTTTTCCCCATCGTCTCTAAAGATAACTCCACTTATGCATCATATTTAGTTAGACATCCATAGGTTAGAAGCATGTTAACTCATATCATCAAATCGTTTGATTGTTTTGACATATTCGAAGAATTGCAAAATCTTTTGACCTATAACTCCCCGTTGGAGAGGTATATCTCAGTGGAGAAGAAGCCAAAGCTAAGATGAAAGGATATTGGAGGCGGAATTGACAAAACCTGTCGAGAAATGACAACGAATGCCTATCATGTCGAAATCAAGGGGCGAAAACCCGAAAGGGCACCCAAGAAAAAGAAAAAGAAAAAAAGAAGAAAATAAAAAGAAATAAAAAGAAAGAAAAATAGAAAAAGAAAAAGAACAAAAGAAGAGAAAAAAAGAGAAAGAGAAAAGAAAAAAAGAAAGAAAAAAAGAGAGAAAGAGTGTAAAAGAAAAAGCAAAAAAGAAGAAGAAAAAAAGAAAAAAAAGAGGAAAAAAGAAGAAAAGCAAAAAGAAGAAGAAATAAAAAGGAAAAAATGGAAAAGAAGCAAAAAAAAAAAGAAAGAAAAAGAAAAACAAAAAAAGAGAAAAAAGTAACAAAAAAGAGAAAAAGAGAAAAAGAAGAAGAGAGAAAAGGAAAAAAAGAAAAAAAAGAAATAGAAAATCTCCAAGGTGAAAACCTGTTCATGAACTTAAGAAAATAGGGGATACAAAGCGTGAACCTGAGCGAGAGATAGGGCACCGTCATTGTAAAGAAAAAGAAGAGGAAAGTAAGAAAATGTCGAGATCAAGGGACTAAGGAGAAGGAAGTGACCAAGAAAGTCTAAAAATTTTAAAGTTAGGTCATATATCTCCTAAGAAGAGGAGTAAACGACAAAATGAAAACCTAGAAAAGATTTGAGGCGAAGGATTTCAAACTCACCATGTAAGGATTTCAGAGCGAAGGAGGCTGATACTCGTAGCTCAAGGACTTTGGGGCAAAGAAGGAAGACATTCATAACTCCATATTTTAGGAAGATGAAGGGTGAGCAAGTCCTATGTAGGAAGGACCTGCAACTCAAAAATTTGCCAAAGAAGAATAAAGGGTTCTGTATAGAGAGAACTTATGGTTCCAAGGCTTCAATTCCATGATCTCGAAAGCTAAGGGCTCTATACAGAAAGAACTTGTAGATCTGAGGTTCCAAATGAGGAAGATGGAAGTTCTATGTATGAAGAACTTGCAACTCAAATTTTTTTTTGTTAAAAGGGTTCTATATAGAGATAACTCATGGCTCCAGGTTTTAGGAGAGGAAGGGTGAACAGTTCTATATGGGAAGAACTCGAAGCTCAGAATCTCCAAAAAGGTAAGTTGGAAAAAATTAGCGCTTATGGTCTTTGATTTATTCTTGTTATACAAGGATAAGCAAAGAGGGGCAGCTGTAATCACTAATTTTGTCCGGGGTGAACCTATTTTTATTTTCGCCTTTGTTTTTGCAATAATAGGTTTATGGGCTGTTGTTTAATTATTAACTATATATTTGTATGTGGTTTTTGTTAAAATCTAAAAGAAAACATGTATATATTACTATTAATATGTGTCATTATTATACGTTTAATGTATGTACATTTACTATCTATTTAGACATAAATGTATGTTTATATGTATGTGGTATATGAATGCATGTAATGCACGTGTGTATATTTATTATATGCAATGCATGATTATATGTATGGGTTGCTTGCATGTATGTATGTATTTATTAATGTCGTTAATATTTAAATGTGAATGTGAGTATGTATATTGCATGTGTTATTGTATTATTATGCTATTAAGAGTATGATGTGTATATGTAATATGTACTATTGTTTGAATGTTTGTTTACATATATGTGTGTATGCATATTATATATGTATGTTATATTATATATTATTTGTGTTATTATTATTATTATCATCATCATCATATAACCATTTTAAAAATCAAAAAATGATTAATATTAAATAAATCCCATATCATAAATAAAAACCAAGTTTATAGATATAATTATTCATTTACATTATAAGCCCAAGAGTTAAAATGTTTGTAGCATATTATATCAGCCCACTGAGCCCAAAATTATTAATCCAAAAAAACCCTAATGCCCCTCTTCCTTTTTTACAGCAGCCAAATATGGACCGTCGGATCAAGGGCTGCTGATTGAATGGTCCAGATAGAACTGAGGGAAGTGACCGACCAGCTTCCACATGCTCCTCCACGTGTCGACTGTCCAGCTTCCCACACGCGTGTGATACACGCCCCAGCCGTTTAGATGCTTCATGCGCCCACGGGCCTACACCGCTTCATCTCTCTGTCCACGTGGCCTTATCGTTAGGAATCTCACTGCCACCGTACGACCATCGGCTTTTTCCCTCCTCCACCGATTATCCATGCGTACAAGGAAATAAAAAAGACAATAAAAATAGCAAAAAGACAAAACTCGGAATTTTGTAGGCAAAGGCAAACAAGAAATCAGAATCATCATCATCCACAGTGTGTCATTTAATTTTTGCTTGTAAATGTAAACAAAGAAGAGCTATAAGAAATGAATCCATTGTAATCTGAGAGGAGGAGGAGGAATCAATAGAGAAAAAAAAAGCAGCCTTTGAGAATTCTAGTTCTCTAGTTTTTCTTATTTTCTGAATCAAACAACAACAAAGCAAGCAAAAATTTTACAATCAATAAAGAGCAGAAAAATTGGTAAGATTAGATTTTTCCTTTACTTTGTTTCGTTCAGATCAAAAAAGAAGAGAAAGAAAAAGAAACGTTACCATCGGTTTTCACCGGATACCGGCGGCTGGCGACTCTAATGCCGAATCCCAACGGTGGACGGAGAGCACACGTCGAGGAAAATAACATAGTATGATTTTACGGCAATCCAACAGTTTCGAGTCATTTTCGTCAAGATCGGGTGGTTTTCTAAAAAAACTACTCTAGATGGAAGAAAAAGGGCAAGGAGAGGAACTCATCGGTGGTGGTGACGAGCCGAACCAACGTCGGACGATGGCTCAACGGTGGCTAAAAGAAACGACAGCTTAGGATTCCTTTTAGGCTCTATCTGTTTATTTTTGTTGAAGAGGAATGAAAGAGTGAAAGTGAGGAAATTAAAAGGGTTACCCCTTTAATCGGTTAAAACCGGACAAGCCGGTTCATACTAAGCCCGCGCCCAACAACCTGGTTCGCGACCCGGCCTGCTCCAGAGCCCATTCGGTCAGCCTAGACCAGTGGGCTTTGGGTACCCTCTTCCCCTTTTGTTGGTATTAGCCCAAATTTAGTGTTATTTGGTTGTTAATATGTGTATTATGTAATGTATTTCATACTTAAATATGATATTTATTTATTAAATATGGTATAATATAAGTTTCCTTTTTTATATAATATATGTCATATAAAGTTATTAAATGTATAGTTTTCTAAAAATATATATAATATACTTTTAGTATAATATATGGTTTTTTTAAAATATATTTATATTTTTATAAACATGGTTTTCTTTAAATACAAGTTTTTATATAATTTATAATGGTTAATATATATATATGTACATATATAGTTTTCTTTTAATATAATATATAGCTTTTGAAAGTATATAATATATATAGTTTTATAAGGGTTATAATATTTGTAGTTTTTAAAGTTTATGATCTAATTTTAAATCATATTTTTGTAATATATTTACAAATATGTTTTGGGCCTAGTTTGGTTAGTTTGGGGCCTAGTTAGTTCTTTTGGGCTTAGTTTGGTTAAATATAATAGTTTGAGCTTAGTTTAGGTGGACCTTAGGGAATTAAGGCTCTAAAGAATCTAATCCTAGAATAAAAAAACATTTCCATAATGCTTCATTATATTGCCATGCATGCTTATTTAATTCATTGCCATATCATGTTGTTAATCTTTAGCATTCAAAATATAAATTGTTATGCGGTGTCCTTTTATTTGGGAACGAACGAGGCCAGTACCAGTTGTAGTGGTGGTGGTTCGGATGTTTCTTCTCGAATATTAGGGCCCTTTAAATACACTCGCCTATATAACCAGATTTCGGTTCAATTTGTCACATTAAATTTGCAAGTTCCAATATTAAATAAGCGGTAAAACTTTTGGTACCAATTTTGGGTGTTGTGGGGGTGCTAACCCTTCCCCATACATAACCGACTCCTGAACCCAAAAATCTCTGGTTTGTTTTCCGTTGTACAGTCTACCTTACGCAAGTGACCAGTAGCGACTCCTATTTTTATTTCAAAAAGCACATTTTCAAAGAATTCCCTCTTTAATAAATGCTTTCAAAAAAGGTGGGAAACCTCGACATCTTTGAATCTCAAAAACGTCGATACTGGAAGATGAATGCATTAGACTTACATAGTCTAAGTAAGGTAGCCATCACAATAAATGAGCATGGTATGCAATCCAACATGCTTCGATAACAATTCTAACCATGCTAACAAAAGGCATATGATTCAACATGGCATAATTATCATGCTCAACATATAACATGACATATATGATCAATATAGTAACAATAATCAATGACAATGTTTCAAAACAATAATCAATAGCATTATTTCACATCAATGGTCAATAGCTATCTCAATGATTTCTTTGGATTGATTTTACGGTATATTGATACACGAATTCCACCTCCACACCAACATTAATAATGGTTTAGTCATATTCCCTACGCCGCACCAATTTGACCAATACACGTCAACATCCTCCGCCACACCATAATAAAGGTCGTAGCTTATACCCGTACCAATGAGCTCCTGAATTCTATGGCATGCCAATTGTATCCAATACTTTCGATCCCAAGGTTCGATAATCAATGATTCATTATCAATGTATCAATAGCAATGATTCAATAACAATGGTTCAATATCAATGATTCATACCAATAAATCAATAGCAATAATTCAATAACGATGTTTCAATACGGTAACTCGATAGCAATAACATATATCAATGTCTCAATGGCAATATGCAATAATCAATGTTCAATATTCTATAGCTTAATATGACAATGCTTCAATGCTTTCAATGGCAACGATAACAATATTTTGGATATGATTCCAATGCAATACTTACCCATTCTTACCTATATGACTTTCAATGGGGGTTTTATGCAAAAACCTTCAATAAGATGGTTAGCAATACAATAAGCAATAATCAATAATTCGAGATGACACTCAGCCAACTCTCGAGACTCCGACTACACTCACCTTGAATTTCGATGCTTTCAAGGCTCATGAATGGTAATCCATTTTATTCCTAGCTTGTGTTGGAGACGATGGGTTAACTTCCTCTAATCCTTGAGTTAGGGAAATCAATAAGAGATTGTTACAATCAATATAACAATACTGATATTCATTTCTAAACTTAGAATAACTATTAGCTATGGAATAGATTCATATATCGAAACTTAAGGAACAAAGGTTTTGACTTGAGAATTATAACTTGAAATTGGACATTCAATAATCCATGGAATCGGCAATAGACTGAGGGTTTCTACTTACCCAACCAAAAGCTATAGAGCAAAGCTCTTGAATCAAAGGAAACTTGAGTTTAAGAGGTTCAATAGGAGATGTGTGTCCTTGAGCCTAGTGAAGAAGATGACAATGGAGGTGTATGCTTATTTTCTTCAATCAAAGGGTAAACTTAGTCTCGATGGAATCAAAAATAAGGAAAAAGCTTTTCTCTATTCATTTTAAAGAAACCATGGCCTTAATCATTCCCCACCTCACTAAGGACCAATAGGAAGGTTTAGCTTAGTCATCAAATTCCATCTTTCCATGCCTTTTCACAATTTTAGGCAATTGGTGACCAATTGTCATCTTTTCTGAACAATTTCTCGTAAAGGGGTAGTAAGCTAGTAGGTGACTCGTCCCCAGTTTCCAATATTTACAAATTGGCTACTAAAACAGATTTTAACAAGGTCCCGTACCGATACACCTCTAACCGTATCAATACGGTTAGCAACAGTTCGGTAAATTAGTTAGGAAACAGTTGGACTGTACCTATACATGTCCTACTGTATCGATACTCCTAGCCAATTTTTCAAAATTTAACATTCCAACAAGGTCCTTAACTGGACATTAGACTTAATTAAAATAAAATTAATCCACATAGTTAATAACAATGCAACATTTAGGCTTCTCGGTGTAGGATTTTCGATCGCCATAATTCAATTTCGACTAGACCGGTTTTGTGGGCTGTTCTTTCAAAATATCATGGCCTACAACGAATTTTATTTCTTGTGCACTTAAGAAAACGTCCCAACGCTAAGAAAACGTCCATTCGATTTCACCCATTTTATTTCTTGCGCACTTAAGTAAGGTGTTGCAGACGTGCTCTTTGTGGAAGAATAAACTGGCTTTGTATTACACACATTGCAATTGGCTCGACAAATATTTTTTTAATTTTTTTCGTTTCAAGCTCCATGCTTTACTAAAAATCCTACTTCCATCTGACATGGAACTATCTATTTTGGATTCAAACTTCCAGGTATACTACTTCTGCTTCATATGACCATCATGAAGAAAAAAGGTTAACATGACTTACCATGGCCAGCTAACTATCGAATAGTAAGTAGTGGTATTTGTAGACAAACTAATGTTGCAATGAAATACCCTAGGGAAGGGATACCTCAAAAACTGAAAATTAATAGATATTACATTTGAAAACTTCAACTAATAACAGTTGAATCCATCTCAATTTTCTTTACAAAAGAGGTGATAAAAAGATCTTGTCCTAAAGCAAATCAAGGAGGTTTGGAGAAGAAGAAGAAAGAAAAGGTTCATGTAGTTTAATCAATAGTGAGACCCTTAAAGTATATTATTTTATTAAAAAAAACTAACGGCTACGTCAGTATTTTTTGACGGAAAGTAACGAGAGGGACCCAATAAAAATGGACTAAAAGTTGAGTAATCTCAATAAAAATTTTAAAAGTTCAATGACCAAAATGAACGCACCCTCAAAGTTCAGTGACCACCGATGTACTTTACCCTAAAAAATTCTTTAACTATCAAAGTGATAATAACCTGTAATAATTTGAAGGACCAAAATATTAGGAAAAGAAGAAGAAAAGCATTGCCCCAATATATGCAGGATCGAATTAAAGACCTGCAGTTTACAAGACTGACGCTCTACCACTGAGCTATAGGGGCAGTTTACAAGACTGACCCACAGCAAAGAAATGTAGAAGGGAAAAGCAAAGTAAAAGGAGTTTTTAAAATATGAGAAATAAAACTTCCTTTTTTTATAATATCTACCCTTGATAACAATGTGGAAATCAAACATGATTGTTTTATTTAACTATTACTATAATTTACCAACTTAGACCACATAGTGGCCATTCGCATTGTATGTCAAGCACAATCTTTGATAGTCCAAGAGAATGGAAATTCAAGTAATATTTATAAGAGAACTGCAGATTTTGAATCCCATAGGACACCATTATTTAGTGTCAATGGGTGGTGTACAAAGAGAGAACAACTATGAAGGTCAGCCCTTTATTCAATCTGCATCATGGCAGCAGAGCAAATTGATGTATTCTCCGAGATGCAACTGCTGTCTGACACTTGATGTCTTTTGAGGTTCTCGTATTGGTCGGAAACTCGAACCGGAAACCAAGTTGATCATCATCACATGAAGCATATCATGGTACTCCTTGAATGCCAAATCAAACCCTTTTTCATCCACTTCACTTTCTATACATCATAGTCACTCAGAACATATATTTTCTATTACTTGTTTTTGAGGTCAAAATAATCTATTACTTAAATGTATGATTTGGTCTCTAACTCATTTTTCCACTTGATTCTTTTACTTTTGATTGAACATGTCAAGTAGAGCATTCTAATAGGCACTACGTGGCAGAAGTAACTATATATGTTAATCTAAGAAAAATAATAATGTAAGATATTGATCCCGACAAAAAAAATGTAAAATGACCAAAGTAGAAATATGGTATACTTTAGGGACCAATTCATGCATTAACCTTAACATTGTTTTCGATTTGGAAAAAATGTTAAAAGCTATTAGTTTTTACGACTGAATTTTAATTCGGCTAACATCGTTATTATTGCATTAACTTGAATATCTTGAGTTTAAGTATTTTAGAGTTTAGAAGGTTATGGGTAGTTTAAATATTGTATTAAAAAAGAAGAAAAATAATCGACAACTAGTTAATTTAGTTGGATGAGACGTTAAATTTCTTAAGCAAGTTAAAGGGTTTGAAGAATAATTGGAAATATATATTTTTCAAATTCTATCTTTTCAGTTTTTTTTTTTACAAAGCAAAATGTTAATGTGATGGTATAAAAGATTGTTATAAATCAAAATAAGTGTATGATCTAAATTCAAATCAAACATATAAAAGAAAATTGTGACTCAAAATAAAATATTATGATTTTAATTCAGATTTTAAAATATATTTTATTTAATAAAATATGACTCAATCAGAAATAGTTATATAATGAACTCAACAAGTGTTTTAGGAGAAAAAAACGGATGATGTTCATCTTAGGAAACACATGTTCAAACCGTTATGTCTACATGGTATATGTGCATTGTCAAAGAGTTAAAAATATCTATGAATAGATACTATCTTGTAATCACCTTTAAACTATTCAAAAAAAAGAAATAATTATATAATATAATCTCTATTAAAAAATATATATAATCTCTATTAAAAAATATATATAATCTGTTCTAAAGCCCAGTACCCTAAATGAAATGGTGACCCGGTCCAATTGTGATAACTCTAGTACAAAGGATCCAAAATAAAAATAAATCCAAAGAAGAAATGAAGTGGGACATAGTTGAAAATAAGTTATAAAAGAGTCCCTTATTAGCAAAATGTGAAAAACTAATTTTCTTCTCTTATAGGTTTTCTTGTCCATCACTCCGGTCTTTTCTTTCACTAAACGTCCAAACTCCGATCTCCGGTTTGATTCTCTCTCATCTTTTCCGGTGATTTCTCCGTCATATATCGCTATTAATCAAAGTTATAATCTTTCTGTTTCATTTTTTGGTTTAAATTTTATTCAGATTTGAATTTGCTCCTTTATTTTTAGGTCGAAGAAACATGTCGAACTCGGTGATTGAAGTTCCTCCGAAGGGCGGATTCAGCTTCGATCTTTGTAAAAGAAACGAGATGCTTGCAAAGAAAGGTGTTAATCCGCCTTCCTTTCGTAAAACGGGTACCACTATTGTTGGCTTGGTCTTCCAGGTACTAATTTTAGGAGAAAAATTAATTTCTGGGTTTTTTTTATATAGTTTTTATTGTTTTACCATGAACATTTGCTTCTTCTTTTAGCTGATTTTAGTTTGTATGTAGATTCCAATGTTGGGGATTTAATGCGTTTTGGTATCTTAAGATAAAATTACTTCTTTTAGCTACAGTGGGTGTATTATTTAAATACTTATTTGAGTTTTTTGGTTGGTTGACAATGGGAAGTTACAATAATTGTTTGTGGTTTTTGTTATTGATGTTTAGATTAAGGAGTCGAGGAAGGGTTGCTTTGTAGTACTGATAGTTTGCTATAGACATAGAGAAGCTTATTTTTTAGTGTTGTTAGTCTTTGCCCTGTGGTTGATTATTCACAGTGGGTTATGTGCTGATGAATTTGGAAATAGTTTGGTCATGATTTTGCGCTCATGATTTTTATTATTGAAACAAACCCTTGAAAATCTGAAATAGGGAGAATAGTTACCAATGTGATTGGCTTCTTGGTCGATTTTAAGTTCAATGGCTCATAAGACTGAAACTGAGATGATGGTTGTCGGTTATTATTGTGAAATTGCCCAGTGTCATCTTCTTTTCCTTACTTTTAAACTTGTCATATGCAACTGTGTTGACATTTGCTGCTTATCTCTCCTTGTTTGTTTGTTTGTTTGTTCCGTTGAGCTTAGTTCTGATGCTTCTTAACATCTTATGCAATGCCACTGATTTCACTTGAAATTGCGTATAGGATGGTGTTATTCTTGGAGCAGATACAAGAGCAACTGAAGGACCTATAGTTTGTGACAAGAATTGTGAGAAAATTCATTACATGGCCCCAAACATTTACTGTTGTGGTGCTGGAACAGCAGCTGATACAGAGGCAGTAACTGGTACTTCCTGAAATTAGTGTTTAATATGGTTCGACAAACATCAGTAGTTTCTTCAAATTGAACGCTTGAGCACCTCACTTATAAATGTTATTTTCACATTATCATTTTACTGTAGCTAACCCATTGTTTCGGTGTTATGCATATCCTCAGACATGGTCAGCTCACAGCTCCAATTACACCGCTATCATACTGGGAGAGAGTCGAGGGTTGTTACAGCATTGACCCTTCTCAAGAGACACCTTTTCAAGTAATGTTTTTTTTCCTGTTTACTTATTTTTACCGACATACTTCTACATTGTCTATTGAGAATATGTGATTCTAACTGCTTAGTAATTGTCCAGCTACCAAGGCTATGTTTCGGCTGCTTTGGTTCTCGGTGGTGTTGATGTCACTGGGCCTCATTTGCATACTGTGAGTTTTTTCCAACCATTCGGCATCTCAAAATGACAGTAGCTTTTTGCCTTCGTTATTATAGTAGTTTCTTATCACAGCAATGCTTAAGTTCTGCAGATATACCCCCATGGGTCAACTGATACATTGCCATTTGCTACGATGGGCTCTGGTTCCCTGGCAGCAATGTCAGTATTTGAATCAAAATACAAAGAAGGGCTTACTGTAAGTTCAACTACTCGTATCTTTTGGTTTCTTGAAGATCAAGAGGGTACACTACCCTAACATTTTCTATGACTATTAGTTTGTGAGGTCGCTTGTGATTTTTTTCCATGTAAAATAAACATTTCATGCGTTTGCAGTTACAAAGTAAAATAAATCAGCAATATTCAATTTGGAGCAGCCATGCCTATTTTGATCTGTTGATAATACTAGGTCAACTGTTTTTTCTCTTCGCAGAGAAATGAAGGAATTGAACTCGTCACTGAGGCTATATGCTCTGGTATCTTCAATGACCTCGGAAGTGGAAGCAATGTTGATGTTTGTGTAATAACTAAGGTTCGATGTTGCTCACTATCCTTTTTTTGTTGAAGGTACATCGTACATTCATCTTGATCTCAACTTTCTTAATTTGATGAACCCTCAGGGTGGCAAAGAATACTTGAGGAACCATCTACAGCCTAATCCTCGAACTTACACCAACTCCAAGGGCTATTCTTTTCCCAAGAAGACAGGTTAGAATGTTGTTTACAATTTCAATCCATTTTTACCATATGAAGAAGAACATTTTGTTGTGTTTCCATTTTCTGTTAACGAACAACAACAAAATGCCTTTTCAATTATTGAACTGTGATTAGTGATTACTAGCATGTTGGGTCAATAGCAAAGAATTTGAATGCCAAAGCGAGGCCCTCCTAATGGCCATAATAGCTGTTTTAGTCTATGTTATATATAAATGCCAGATACAAAAGATGGGTATGTATCCATTCCAACGCTGGAATCAGAAAATGCCGGGAATCGGTATTCCAAGTTAATATGATATGTTGTTTGATTTCCATGTTACTTTCTATGGTTGCAGAGGTTCTCCTGACAAAAATAATTCCACTTAAGGAGAAAGTTGAGATTATTGAAGGAGGCGACGCCATGGAAGAATGAAGCGGACCTGATTACTAGATCAGCTTTCATGTATGCTCTTTCAAAGAACTATTTTCTGATCAGTTTTAAGCAATTTGGTCATCTTTTGAACCTAGATTTTGTTCGTTAAACCGAACCTTTGGAGTTGGTTTTAAACATTTTAGTAATGATACATGGAGGTTTTACCCTCAAAATCTTTCCTTCACACCATCTTCATTGATTAATCTTTACACCCAGATAACGTAATATTATCACGATAATCCTCATTTTATAATATTTTTACATTTCTTAGATATATGTTTTTGATCAACTTTACGACATTTTATGGTAATATTACACCTAGATGACGTAATATTATCCCAGTGAAAAAGCGGAAGATGTTCATCCTAAGAGACACGGGTAACGAGTTTAAATTGTTTTGTTTACGTAGTGTATGCGTATGCGTACTATTAAAAGGCTAAGAATATTTATGAACAAATATTAATTTATAATCAACTATTTAAAACAAATTACACTTTAATTGAATAAATTAATTGAAAATATTTAAAATTATTAGTTAATATAAATAATATATTAACCAAATATTAAATTTTGAATAAAAATGAAGATGATAGGTAACAATAAAATAAAAGCATCAAGATCGATGTGCCCAATCAATGGAATAAAGTTTGTACTTTAAAGAAAATTAACATGTAATTGCAAAAAAATGTGAACTATGAAGATACATTATTGGAAAAGTGAACTATGAATCTCAAACATAGATCATAAAATGAACTATTAATTATACTAAAAAGATCAAAGATAATTTGGTAAAATATTATATTTCATCAATCAAATAATAAACTTATATTTCAACTAAATTGATAAATGAGATAATATAACGTATAAATAATTTTACATTTTTAATAATTTTATTAGTGAATATAATCTTACATGTATGCACTAAACATCCATTGACAAATTAAATTGAAGGAATTATACATTTTAACCTAAAAATGAAATTATTTTACAACAAAATTTAGGAATTTTTTAATGGCCACATAATGTTAATATTTTTCCTATTTTATCAGAAATAATATTTTACAATAATATATCAATTGAACTAGTACTTGATCCGCAACTTCTATAATCTCCTCTTTTATATATATATATATATATATATATATATATATATATATATATATATATGAGTTTAAATTTGATACATACGCTTGTGTAAATAAATTTTACACTATAAATTAAAATTAAACCTAAACCCTAAAAAACTAAACCCTAAACCATAAATGCTAAACACTAACCTTAAATTCTAAACCCTACAACCTAAACCCCTAAACTCTAAATCCTTAATTAAATCTCTAACCCCTAAAACTAAAAGGTCTGTATAAACTAAAGTTTACACAAACTGTGTATTGAAGTTTTTCTATATATATATTTGTACTACTTAAAACTTCAATTGATTGATTATTTTAGAGTAAGAAAATAAAGAGAAGAAAAAACAAGTTCTCCATGAAAACAAAATCCGAAAAAAGTTGACCGATCAATCTTCTTTTCAAGCAAAGAAGGTTAGGAAGTCGTATAGAGCCATGTCTTACGACTATCTTTTCAAGTACATTATCATCGGCGACACCGGTTCGTGTATATACCATATCTCCCTGCTTAGATCTCCGCATTTGGGTTTCTTTGTTGTTTTGTATGGGGTTTGATTGGTTTGTGGTGCAGGCGTAGGGAAATCATGTCTGCTCTTGCAGTTTACGGACAAGAGATTCCAACCGGTTCATGATCTAACCATCGGTGTTGAATTCGGTGCTCGGATGGTCTCCATTGATGACAGACCCATCAAGCTTCAAATCTGGGATACCGTAAGATGCTTTCTTTCTTTTTTCCCTTGTTCTTTCTGGTGAAAAGAGTAATATTTTTTTTTTATCATTTTTAGCAGTTGGGAATGATAACTTAGGAAATTCTGTTAAAATATTATGTTCTTGCGTTTTCTTTGGCTGTTTAGGGAAAAGGGTGATTAAAATTAATAAAGTTCTTGTCTGTTAGGCGTAGATGAATTTAGTTCAGGATCCCAAGAAGATGGAGACGGAAAATATGTGTTTGTTTTGGAGTAGGAATTTAAATTTATTTTATGTGGAATGATTGGTATTGAGTTGGTTTATGGTTTGAGTTATATTATTCATATTCGAGTGCGAGTGTCTGATATGAATACGTATTCAACATCGGTTTGTTCAACTTTCTCCAAGTTCATCATGTTAAAATTCAAAGACCCTTAGAGGGTCATATCTCATTCATATATCCAGATACATGAGACATGTATTTGTTCGTTTGTTTCCTATAACTCCACGGTATTTACTTCCTACTCAAGGAATGTGGAACCAAAAGAAATGTAACTTATTATTAATGAATTTAGTGGATTCTTTTATCTTGATTATAAGGTTTTTCTTGGTTGTGTTTGATACTTTTTTTCTTCCATTATTCAATGGTTAGATGGATATTATAGCAAAGAGCTTTTCTTTTGCTTATAAATAAATAAACATGTATACTGCAGGCTGGGCAAGAATCCTTCAGATCCATCACCAGATCATACTACAGAGGAGCGGCAGGAGCCCTTCTGGTCTATGATATAACCAGGTGAGATACCTTAAGTAATGAGTTTTGAAGCTATATTGCTCCGACTCGGGTGTTAGAATCAGAAACCTATGTGCCTGATATTAGTATGATTAAATTTTTTCATACGCTTCAGACATGAATACTTAAAAGTAAAACGTAGAGTCCAAACAATATAATTGTGAAGAAATGAAGGTTCCAACAGCTACTGTTGTCACTTTCCCCTGGTATTGTAACATTTGAAACTGAAGTGCAAAGTTATAATGTTGGATCAGGAGAGAGACGTTTAACCATCTGATGGGCTGGTTGGAGGATGCTCGACAGCACGGGAATCCAAACATGGCGGTCATGGTGATCGGGAACAAGTGCGATCTTTCTCACCGGAGGGCTGTTACCAAAGAAGAGGGTGAACAGTTTGCAAACGAAAATGGGCTTTTATTCTTGGAAACATCTGCAAGGACATCTCAAAATGCAGAGGAGGTAAGTGTTATGGGCACATCATATCTATGCTGTTCCAACATTTTTATTTTCCTGCAAGTACTCTTACATAGATACGAGGATACGAGTGTTCGAATGAAAATATTGCATTGTATTGTAGGCCTTCATCATGACTGCTGCAAAGATACTTCAGAACATTAAGGAAGGGATCTTTGACGTTTCCGATGAGGTATAAGAATACAATCTTCTAAAAACCCCTAAAGATATGAAAATCTAAAACTTTAATAGATCCATTGAACTTAATGCAGTCATCTGGCATCAAGATCGGGTATGGACGGGGACAAGGTATAACAGGTGCTAGAGATGGATCCCATGGTCAGAGAGGTATCTGTTGCAGTCAGTAGGCGAATGAATATGTATGTGCCTGTGATCCATCCTTCAACCCAAGTCATTTCTTATAACATTGCTTTGATTCAACTTAGCAAGAACAACGAATGTATAGGACTGGTCTTCTCTTCTTTTTATTTGCACCCAACTCAGAATTCACATGTTCATCTCGTTTTAGTTTGATTCGAGGCATTTGCATAGTAATATATTAACAATTGTTATTCCAGTCCTCATCCAAAATTGTTTCATATTAAGAAAAAGCATACCAAAAGTACAAGTAAACTGTTGTTCTACATTTATATAAAACCGGATTAAAACTTTAATGACGACAAATATTCCATGGAACTTTTCTATTTCTAATGCCTCCATTCCAATAATTGAATGATAAATAGACAAGTACCTACACAGTTGCAATTATATCCTTGAAACCAAATGCACTCTTCGGACATTGTGTGCCAAGTGCCGACTTAGCACATTGAGCCCTTGATTACTAAGAACCAGCGAATATCTGAAATGAATATAGGAAGAAAGCTTCAGGGAACAAACTACAAAAGAAAACAAATACAGTTGTTGCTTACTTGCTTATCACGGAACACTTACCCCAGCAAGGACATCTGTAGAGAGTTGCGGTTTGCCTTGAGATGAATCAACTACAACTGGTTTTTTCTGCCTGAATTGACGAATCACCTTCTTGTGGGTAACTGGCAGCTCGGAATTCATTCCAGACTCCTCTTGCACCTTTTGCTTCTGTAGAAAGTCAAAAACAAAGAATTCAACATTCATGCAAAACTACGTTCTTGGTTTTGTTAATTTGTTCAAGGCAATTATGGATTAAACTATGCACGTGAAATTCAGACAGAGAAGTTATATCACCCGAGAGTGGAACATGAACTGGAGTGATGTGCAGATGTACCAAATCCACAACTATCATAGATGGCAAGCAACGAGTTACATAAAAATGTAGTCGTTTACCTTCTTCATTCGCTCTTCAATTGCGTTTTGGGCACGAGATTGGTCAACTTTTGAGAGATAGAAATCACGCTCCCTCATGGCAGCAGAGAGCTCTAAAGCTAGTTTCTGCTCCCGAATTGCGCTCTTGTAAGCTATGAGAAAAGAAATCAACTTAGACACACCACAACACACGTTTGCATATATAGCACAAAATTCTAAAATCATTGCAAAACAGAGAAACATAAACCAATAAGTTACCAATTTCTTTGGTAAGATCGTCCCACTTGAATTTACTCAAGTATTTGATATTCCAAAGATCATAATAGAAAGACGACCTCTTCCTTCCACCTGATCATGGTGTAAAAAGATCATAAATATAAGAACATACCATATAAATCACAAAATACTAATATCTATGTTACTCAGCCTCAAGTATGAGTGTCAGATATGGGTATGTATCCGCCAAAAATATATTCAGTTTTCCCAGGTTTTTCCATGTATTTGGAGGGTCATACCTCTAATCCATATCCAGATACGTGTTGGACATGGGCGTCCAACATGAATATTTCAAGCAAAATGAACAGTCAAAACAACATAGATACGGATTAAAAGGAAGAAACAAGACATTGCAATTAAGTCCCATACCAATTTGTTCACCACTTAACATATTTGCAACCCTCTTTGCAATCCCTTTCCTAGCAAATTCAACCCACCTACAGAAAAAAAAAAACCCCATTGTTGAACCGTGTCATCCCAACATCTTCAAGCTTTTAAGGGGGGAAAAGGACTACATAATTATAAGGGAAAGACTCTAAAAATTAACAATAAACTGTGTTAAGCTTCACATGACATACCCTTCAGAAAACTCTTGTTCTTGAACCTTGGAGGGTCTAGGGCGTTTACCCTTCACTTGGGGTTGATGACCTGGAATAACAAAACTAACAAGATAACTAAAGAAATAGCCCGTTTTCGAGCTGTGAATTTCAGTATATTTACTCACCAGTAGGAGTGAGATAAATCCTAAGTATTTCCCCATACTGAGAAAGCAACTGGCGTAGTTTGAGTGTTTGACATGATCCATGTGCGGTGGAACTCTGCTTAAATAACAAACCCCACGATTATCAGCCTCAGCTGCTTCTTTCAACAATTTCCTCATTTTCTTCTTTGTCTTATTCTTATTCTGTCTGTTGGGTATACTAATTTCATCTTGAAAGCCATCACCTTTATCATCGTCATAAACTACTTGTTTCTCTTCTTCAGCCATTGAAGCTTCCAAGTCAGTTTCAGCAAAACCCATCATCAGATTTCAAATACCTAAAGACATTAATATCGGCATGGAGAAAATTTCAACCCGCAAATAACAGTGTAAGGGAAAATAGAAGCGATTACCGTCCGCTATTTCTGCTAAACCGATACTTCTTTAAAAAAAAATCGATGAAACAGAGTAACAAGCAGTAGGATAAAAAAAATAAAATACAGTAGAGTGATGCAGAGGCAGAGGCAGAGGCAGAGAGCTGAAAATCTCATGAGTGGAGTAGAAATTATCATGTTAAATTTAGGGTTTCAAAGTTTACCTAATTTAATTCCCCGATCCGTCGGAAACTTGAAGGCAATGGAGGGCTAGGCGTCAGGTAGCGGAGGCTTGTTTGGAGGCAGGGGATGTGCGAAGATTGATGAGACTGGGTGGCAATTTTTGAGGGAAAATTTTAGGGTAAACTACTTCAATGACCACTTACTTTTGATAAAGTAATAATTTGATTACGTTATTTTTTTTCAAAGTAAGTAAACCATCAAACTATTTAAATAGTTTTAATTTGTTAAATGTATAATTATAAATTTATTATTTATATTTAATTAAATAAATTTATTTTCATCATCTAATTAGGTGATGACACGTGTCACTTGATTGTAAGTCAGGTGATCTAATTAGGTGATGACACGTGTCACTTGATTGTAAGTCAAGTGGGACTGGTGGGAATTGAACTTGTGCATCTTGAAAAGTAGAAAGAGAAGCATGGCTAAGCCACTACGCCAAAGTCACTTGTGTTATAAATGGTAAATAATTCATATAAGTCATAGTTGGTTCTTATGCAAGAGAAAGTAAATAAATATGGATTAAAGGGATTCAAACATGACACACTTATAATGCATAAAAACATATAAGACAATAAAATAAATCTAATAATTAAATTAAAGTTAACAATATATTGTATATATTTTAAATTATAATTTAAAATAAGCATGTATACTGCAGGCTGGGCAAGAATCCTTCAGATCCATCACCAGATCATACTACAGAGGAGCGGCAGGAGCCCTTCTGGTCTATGGTATAACCAGGTGAGATACCTTAAGTAATGAGTTTTGAAGCTATATTGTTCTGACTCGGGTGTTAGAATCTGAAACCTATGTGCCTGATATTAGTATGATTAAATTTTTTCATATGCTTCAGAAATTAATACTTAAAAGTAAAACGAAGAGTCCAAACAATATAATTGTAAAAAGAAGTGAAGGTTCCAACAGCTACTGTTGTCCTTCTTTTCCCCTGATCCAATCTAGTTCTTTGACATTTGAAACTGAACTGCAAAGTTTCACTGTTGGATCAGGAGAGAGACGTTTAACCATCTGATGAGTTGGTTGGAGGATGCTCGACAGCATGGGAATCCGAACATGGCAATCATAGTGATCGGGAGCAAGTTCGATCTTTCTCACTGGAGGGCGGTTAGCAAAGAAGAGGGTGAGCAGTTTGCAAATGTAAATGGACTTCTGCTCTTGGAAACATCTGCAAGGACTTCTCAAAATGCCGAGGAGGTAAGTGTTATGGGCACATCATATCTATGTTGTTCCAATATTTTTTTATTTTCCTGTAAGTACTCTTACATAGATATTAGGGTACGATCCTAGCTTGAAAAAAGTGAACATACTCGGCTTTCACACCCAACTAAGCGCTGTATTGCTTTATATTTTCCTTTAACGAATGTTCAAATGAAAATATTAGATTATATTGTAGGCCTTCGTCATGACTGCTGCAAAGATACTTCAGAACATTAAGGAAGGGATCTTTGACGTTTCCGATGAGGTATAAGAATATGAAACCCCTAAAGATACAAAAATTTAAAACTTTAAAGTATCCATGTCGGACCCTCCAAATGTCCAAATGCTGCTTGAACTGAGAAGCATTTTCATTTTCATTATTTTCCATTCTTAAGAACTCCTCAGGTATAACAGGTGCTAGAGATGGATCCCTTGGTCAGTGAGGTATCTGTTGCGGTCAGTAGATGAATGAATATGTATGTGCCTGCGTTCCATCCTTCAACCCAATTCATTTCTTACAACATTGCTTTGATTCAACTTAGCAAGAACAACAAATGTATAGGACTAGTCTTCTCTTTTTATTTGTACCGAACTCAGAATTCACGTGTTCATCTTGTTTTAGTTTGATTCGAGGCATATGTATTGTAATATATTAACTATTGCTATTCCGATGCTAGAAACGGAACAAAATTTCAGTCATATGAGTAATCCAAAATTGTTTCATATTAAGAAAAAGTGTACCAAAAAAACAAGTACGCTGTTATTCTACATTTATATAAAACCGGATTGAAACATGAATTTCTACAAATGTTCCATGGAACTTTTCTATTTCTAATGCCTCCAGAGAACAACATTACAATAATTGAACGATAAATAGACAAGTACCTACACAGTTGCAATTATATCCTTGAAACTAGCTGCAACTCTTCGGACATTGTGTTCCGACCTGGGACTTTGAGCCCTTGATTGCTAAGAACCATCGATTATGCCCCTAATTACTAAGACCCAGCGAATACCTGCAATGAATATAGGAAGAAAGCTTCAGGGAACAAACTACAAAAGAAAACAAGTACAGTTGTTGCTTACTTGCTTATCAAGTAACATTTACCCCAACAAGGAGATCTTTAGAGAGTCGCGGTTTGCCTTGAGATGAATTAACTGCAATCGGTTTTTTCTGCCGGAATTGAAAAATAGTCTTCTTATGGGTAATTGGCATCTCGGAATTCATTCCAGAGTCCTCTTGCACCTTTTGCTTTTGTAGAAAGTTGGAAACAGGAATTCGACATGCATGCAAAATTACGTATTTAGTTTTGTAAATTTGTTTGAGGCAATTATGGATTAAACTATGCACATGAGATTCGGACACGAAAGTTACATCACCTAAGAGTGGAACATGAATTGGAGTGAAATGTGTAAGAAAAAACTAAGAAACATCACGTAGAATTGCAGATGTATCGAACCCACAACTATCATCAACGACAAGCAATGAGTTACATAGAAAATGTAGTTGTTTACCTTCTTCATTCACTCTTCAATCGCGTTTATGGGGAATTCATCAACAAGTAATGCTAAATATAAGGATAGCTTTAAACCAAAAGGACAATAACAAGAAGATGCCACAAAAGAATAATGATCGAGTAGTGGAGTCTCCAAGAATAAAAAAATTTCGAATCAAGTTTAAGTTATAAAAAATATTTAATTTTGTTTTTCATATTATTTTATGAAATGAATAGTAAAAAAGCATACATTTAAATTAGGATGATATTACTTGCTTTAACGAAGGGCAAGAATGAGAAACAAGTTTGGTGGGAATAAGAATAACGGAATGGAGAGAGACAACCAACCTGTTGCAGCTACCCACAATCCATATGTAACGAGAATATACACACTGCTTTGAAAACAAATCATCGCCAACGAAATACTACTCAAATTTTCTTCTTCTCAAATCTTTCTCTCTGTATTTTTCTTTCTGAGTTGCAGCTGCAGCTGGTTTCATTTCAAGCTCAACTCCTGCCAACCTTAAGTCTTGCACTTCCATTTTGCCATGGTAAGCTCATTTCTTCACTTCTCAATCTTCCTGTTCCACACTCTATGTTTTTCCCTTGTTTAAAGACTATAGTTACCCAAACTTCGAGTAAGAATTCTATTCGAAATCGAAACAAGTATCACTACTTCCATAATGTTGATCAGGTTTTAGCTTTGTTTAAGGAGATGATTAGCAAGAACCTAAGGCCTTCCATCGTTGAATTCAATAAACTATTAGGGGATATTGTGAGAATGAAGCATTATGCCATTGTTGTTTCTATGTATAACCAATTGGAGTTAATAGAAGTTTCCCATAACACGTACTCTTTGAGCATCTTGATTAATTGCTTTTGTCAACTGGGTCAGATTGGCTGTGGCTTTTCTGTTTTGGGGAAAATGATGAAGTTAGGTGTTGAACCTAATGTTGTAACTTTCTCGACTTAGATCAATGGACTTTGTAATCGAAGTAAGATTAAGGAGGCATTGATTTTGTTGGATAAAATGGTAGCTTTGAGAGAGCTTTACAAGGCTTGGGTTTTTGAGATGTTGGATTGTTGGATGGTTTGCAAATGAAGGGGTGGCCCTATTTATAGGCCTCCACCTCCTTAAGGGATGATTCTAGATCATCCTAGATATTTACAAGGTATAGAGAATTCTAGATAACTCTATAAGGACCTATATATCTCCCTAAGTGTCTAAAAGGTTCTAGAGAGTTCCAGAGACTTTTAGACATGTCCCGATCTTTCCAAGGTCTTCCAGGGTCTTCTAAGGCCTTCCGAATGTGTCTAGACTTGGGTAGGACCTCCTAGAATGTTGTGGCATTTTTAAGATGAATGTAGGCCACTCTAGGCCATTCTAGAAGCTTCCTTGGTGCATGCTTGCCTCAAAAACGCCCAAGGATGTTAAATTAACCTCGATGGAAGTTGGTGGGTTGTGACAAGCAGGTGGCAATAAGGCTTTTGGATGAAATGGAAGATACCAATGTTTTGCCTGATGTTGTCACCTACAGCATATTGATCGATTGGTTTTACAAGAAGGGTTATTTTGACGAAGCTAAGTGTTAGACAGCATGAGGAAGCGAGGCATTGAGCCTAATTTAGCCATCTATAACACACTGATGGATGCATATTTCAAGAATGATGAGCTTTCCGATGCTAAAGGTATTATGGAGAAAATGATAATGCAAGACATTGAGCCGGATGTCTTCACGTATAGCATATGGGTTGATTTTTTTTGCAAGAAACAACTTTTTGAGGAAGCTCAAGATACATTTGACACCATGAGGAAGCGAGGCATTGAGCCTAATTTAGCTATCTATAATACGTTGATGGATGCATATTTCGAGGATGAGAAGCCTTCTGATGCTAAAGGTATTATGGAGACAATGAGGGTGGAAGGCATTAAGCCTGATATTGTCACTTGTGGAATAATTATCAAAGGCCTATTAAAGAATAGAATGATGTTTGAAGCTGCAAATACTGTTGAGATAATGGAAAAGCAGGGCATTAGAACTGATGTTATCCTATATGGCATGATTATTAGTGCCCTTTGCAGGCAGAATCTGTTATCCGATGCTGTAGTTATTGTTCGAAAAATGAGAAACAAAGGCATTGAACCTAATGTCTTTATATACAACAGTATTATGCAGGGCATGTGTTGAGCAGACAGTTTTCTGACAGCCTTTAAAATTTTGAGAATGATGGTTGCTTCTGGGAATGATCCAAATGCAGGGACTTTTTCGATTTTGCTCGATGGCTTACGCAAAAAGTGTAAACATGTTGAGGCATTGGAATTTTTTCGATCAATGCAAAAGAACAAGATGGAAATCAATACTGTTCATTACAATATACTAATTGATAGCTTATGCAAAAAGGGATATGTCCAGCACGCAATAATGCTATTCAGAGAAATGTTAGTCAATGATCTAAAACCGGATGTTTACACCTACACTGCAATTATCTGTGGATCAAGTGAAAGGGGATATTTGGATGAGGCTTACAATTTGTTTATGAGCATAGGAGATAATGATTGTTTACCGGATAATTACTGTTATAACGTAATGATACAAGGGCTTATTCTACATAAGTCAACCTCGAAGACAATGCGGCTCCTCAAGGAAATGGCAGCCAAAGGATTTTCTGCAAATGTATACACAGAATAAGACTGAAATAATAATAATGGCTTTTTATTAATAAACAAGATAAAATAAGTATGTCTTTTACAACCATCTCATAATTGGTCTTTGAGCATACTCCAAAAACAACAACAAATATGCTATCTCGCCTGGTCTTCTTTTGCAGGAGGCCTAGCACAAAATCCATAGAAATATCTACTCAAGGTTCACTAGGAATAGGCAGAGGCATATACATACCATGCGACATAACTTTGGACTTAGCTTTCTTGCACGTAACACAGCGTTCACATATTCGTTCGATGTCTCTTCTCATCTTAGGCCAAAAAAGATGTTCCTTCAGAATGTGCAAGGTTTTGGTTACTCAAAATGTCCCATAAGTCCACCTTCGTGTGCCCCTCTAACTAAAATTTCCTGAATAGATCCTTGAGGAATGCAGATTCGTCATTCCTTGAAAAGGTATTCATCATGTCAGTAGTATTTTTCATCTGCACCATTTTTACACAAACTAAACTTTTCTCCAAAGTCAAGGTCAGTTACATAAAGGTCTTTAATAAAAGAAAACCCAATTAATTGAGAATTCAAAGAATTAAGAAGTACATACCTTCGGGACAGAGCATCAGCCATGACGTTATCCTTGCCTTTCTTGTAACGTATAACATAAGGAAAGGATTCTAGAAACTCTACCCACTTGGCATGTCGCCTATTCAACTTGTGTTAACTGGTAATGTGTTTCAATGTTTCATGATCGGTGTGGATGACAAATTCATTTGGCAAAAGGTAGTGCTACCATGTTTAAGGGCTCGAATAAGTGTATACATTTCTTTATCGTATGTCAGATAATTCAACATATCACCACTTAACTTTTCATTGAAGTATGCAATTGGTCGCTTTTCTTGTGTTAGAACAGCCCAAATCCCAATGCCCGATGCATCACACTCAATCTCGAACATCTTGTCAAAATTCGGCAGGGCTAACAAAGGTGCCTTGGTCAAACATTCCTTAATCTTGAGAAACGCATCTTCTTGCTCCTTACCCTAATTGAAGATATAATTATTCTTAATAATCCCAGTTAAAAGGGTGGTAATGGAACTGAAATTTGGCACAAATTGTCGATAGAAACTTGCAAGCCCATGGAAACTTCTCACTTGGCTTACAGATGTCGGTCTTGGCCATTCTTGAATTGCCTTGATCTTTTCAGGATCAACCTCCACTCCCTGTGAACTAACAATAAAGCCTAAGAAAGCAAGCTTGTTAGTACAAAAGACACATTTTTGTAGATTACCAAAAAGTCATTCCCTTCTCAAAGTGCTAAGAACATTTCTCAGATGTTGCTCATGTTCCTCCAACGTCTTGCTGTAAATTAAAATATCATCAAAATAAACCACACAATACTTATCGATGTAGGGTCAGAGCACGTGATTCATCAACCTCATGAATATACTAGGAGCATTGGTTAAGCCAAAATGCATTGCCAACCATTCGTACAAACCTTGTTTAGTTTTGAATGTTGTCTTCCACTCGTCTCCTTTCGTCATACGGATCTGATGATAACCGCTCTTTAAATCAACTTTAGAGAAAATGCTTGTACCACACAACTCATCCAACATGTCATCAAGGCGGGAAATAGGATGTCGGTACTCGATAATGATCTGATTCACTACTCGACAATCCACACACATTCTCCAAGTTCCATCATTTTTAGGCACCAACAAAACTGATACGGCACATGGACTTAAGCTTTCTTGGATGTAACCCTTCTCCGTCAATTTACTGATTTTCTTTTGAAGTTCTTTCGTCTCTCAAGTTTACTTCTATAGGCTGGTAGATTCGAAATGGTGGCTCCTGGGATAAAGTCAATTTGATGTTCAATGCCATGAATCGGTGGTAATCCACTAGGTGTTTCTTCCGGAAAGACATCTTTGAAGTCCTTCAAAAGAGTTGAAATAGAAGCAGGTAAGTCTTCGGGAGGGTTAGTCATAAAAAAAATTCTCTTTATACATTAAAATAAGTAAAGTTTACTGAGATAAAAGATGATTCCTGATTTCTTCTCCGCTTGTAAATATGTTCATCTTTTTCTTCTCTTTCGGTTTGTTCTCCTCAATTTTGTTCTTCCCCTTTATTGCTTCTATACTCTTTTTCAAACAAGTCTGGTCCTCATTCACTTGGCTTGGTGTCAAAGGTGCCAACGTGATCTTTTTACCTCCATGCGAGAAAGAGTATCGGTTGGTATATCCATCATGTATTGCTCGCTTATCGAACTGCCACGGTCGTCCAAGTAACAAATGACTTGCATCTATGAACAATACGTCACAAAGAACCTTATCCTTGTATTTTCTAATGAAGAACGAAATAAGCACTTGCTTGGTAACTTTCAATTTGCCTCCATCATTCAACCACTGTAATTTGTAAGGATTGGGGTGCTTCGTCGTTTTTAAACCTAACATGTCAACCATAAGAGTACTTGCAACATTAGTACAACTTCCTCCATCAATTATCACAATACATACCTTATCATTCACATGACATCTCGTGTGAAAGATGTTTTCACGTTGTTGTTCGTCTTGTGACATGTGGACATTTAGGCTCCGTTTGACGACAAGGATCTCACCATCCGCTACCATTTCAATCTCCTATTCTTCTTCCTTAGAAAGTTTCGGTTCGTCTTCTCCATGATCAGATTCGATATCACCATTTTCTAACAAAAACATCGTGTTCCGGTTTGGACATTGGCCCGCTACGTGACCTCGTCCAGGCCACTTGAAACACTGAATGTCCCTCGTACGCTTATGAGTGACCACTTGCTTTCCTCTACCAACTTCCACAATGGGTGGCTTCATTTTGCTAGATCCAACATTCTCTTTAATTTGAAAAGGTGTATACTTCCTGAAATTATTTTGACTGAAAGGAGGGTTAGAAATATTATTGAAAGAATTATTACCTCAGGAAGTAGACTTCTTCCTTTGTTGACGTTCAACTTTGATCGCCATATGCACCATCTCGTCCAATTCAACATAATGTTGTAATTTTACAACATTAGCAATCTCCTGGTTAAGACCAGCTAAGAAATGTGCCATGGTTGCTTCTCTATCCCCTTCAATGTTAGCACGGATCATGGCCATCTCCATTTCTTTAAAATAATCTTCAACGCTCATATTGCCTTGTTTTAAATTCTGTAACTTTTGGAACAAGTCTCGATGGTAGTGAGACAGTACAAATCTCCTCCGCATGATTCTTTTCATTTCAAGCCAAGTTGTGATTGGCCCTTCGTTTGTTCTTCTTCGTGTACTGATTAATTGGTCCCACCAAATTAATGCACAGTCCACGAACTCCATTGCTACCAATCGTACCTTTCTTTGTTCAGAATAGTTGTAACAATCGAACACATGTTCTACCTTGCTTTCCCATGCTAGATAGGCGTTTGGATATGTTTTTCCTTGAAAAAGGAGGTATGGTAACTCGAATGTTGCTCAATTTGTCATCAAGTTATGCATGCCCTCCATGGTGTCTCGGGGCATTCTGTCTTGATGATTGGTATATCTCTTCTTCATCATTGTTGTCATCATGTGTGTTGCCTTGTGACCCTCCAAGTCTGTCTATTCTTCCATGTAATGGCTCGAGTTCAGCCTTTAACAATTTCTGCATTTCTCGAATCATGGTCTGCATTTGCAGATTCGGTTGTCCTCCATCTTGATTTATTTCGCTATAACTTGTCATTGTTAGTAAAATAAAAATAAAACTTCACTTGAACACTCACAAAAGCCTCACAATTCTCTCCAAAGAAAGTAGACATGGCACTCCACTCTACGTTCGTGTTTCACTCGGGAAATATGGCTTTTACTTTCCCCTTATGTTCTCACACGCTCAATATGTCTTTTCCATTCTTTCTCTCGCGTTTAGTTCTTTAAGGAACTAACCTAAGACTTTGTCAAACCTGTTCAAGTGTGTTGGCTAAATAACAATGGTTAGTAAACAAAGGAAATAAGGTAAAGGTAGGCTTAGAATTAGAAAGAAAAGAAAAGAAATCGGTTACTTACTAAACAGAAATGCTTACAACTTTCCTCACCGACCAATCAAAATTCTTCAGGCCCGATTGATGTTGTAATGTTTGATGTTGTAGTGCGCATTGCCATTGTAATCTCTTTTCATGTTTCTCAATTCTGGAAATATTTTTTTGTTGAATACTCGAATCTGGGTTTTGTTTGTTTGTTTTGGAATATTCGAATTCTGTTTTCTTTTTCTTTTGTCTTTTGCACTCTCAAAGGATGTTGTTCTTACTTTGATCCAACCTAGGCTCTGATTACCATATGATAATAGGCGGCCCGTTGAAGGAGGCTTCCTTTGATTATGTCGGATCTAGGATAGAAGTAAGAATTCTTGCACAGAAGTGTGGCTGCAAAAGAACATGTTTATGGAAGATAACATTGGATTTAAAGGCTGGGAATTATGGTGTAATGAAGGATAAAAGGTGGTGAAAAGGTGGCTGAAAATTTGGGTAAAGATGGCGTGTGGGATGGTTGAAGAAACTAAAATAAAATATGAACAAAGAACAAGAAAGAACCTATACTATAAGGAGTATAAACCCGAACCTTATACGTCCATTGCTCAAAACGAACTTAGACCCATTGATTAGCGAATCAAGAACTACAAGTATCTAGTGTAGACACCACAAGCAACAATGCTTGATAAGTCTTGAAAGTTCAGTGAAGAACCAAAGTTGAGAGAAATTCTCACAAAAGAAAGTTTATTCATCCATGTCTCGATAATACAATGACTTAGAAGACTGTTTATAAGCAAATTACATGCGAAAATCTTATTTGAATTATGTGCACATGTAAAATAATTCAAATTTCAAAAAGAAACTACTCAAATTCATCCATAAGGTGGCGCCATGGGTGGTTAATCACTTGAGAAATCTGATTCAAAAAATCAAATTCAAATATGTTCTCCTTTATCCAAAGATGACGCCTTGTATTAAAGAGAGGGAAATATGATTTTGAATTATTTGCACATATCAATAACTTAAAAATAAAAAACTCAACCCCTCGGTCTTATCCTATCCATGCCGCCCATGCTTGGTGAAGAGAGGGAAATTTGAATTCCAAATCTGCCTCCTTGGTCCATGCTACACGCCACGTATGCAAGGTCACTTGGGGCTTGAGCTAGCTGCACGCATCATGTAGGACACTCCTATAAGTGTAGGTATATGTCCCGAAACCTTTGAGCTACATTTGGACTCGAGAGTCAACGTTGAGCTACGTGAATTAAAGGTGAGCTGGATTGAGCTGATTCGGGAGTGCTAGAGCTGAAACGAGCTGAAAGCAATGTGTTGAGCTGCTTTGAGCTGCACACTTATTGTTGAGCTGCATTTGAGCTAGCCTTAACATCCTTAAGCTGTCCATACTTTATTATTTTGTTGAAAACAAATAAACACACTTTAACTTAGCATATTAAATACTTATATATATAAACTAAGTATAAGTTATATATTATGTCACATATCAACATGTAACATATTATATAGTTTATTGTCTAAGGCTGAAATATTAAGAAACAAATGGAAAGCTTGAATGTATTTAAGTGAAATGACTTCTCTAAATAACTTAACCTTAGAACGAGTAATTGGTCCTGTTAGAAAGATCTCCGAATCAGAAGTAGATGTGCTCACATCAACTCGAGTTATAGACTCACATCTTTGCTAGATGTTTCTGCAGTGCTGCAAGGAGTTTGACCGCAAAATGTGGTTAAAGACCTGGGGCACTTACCTAGATAAATGCAAATTTAGAAACAATCTTAGCTTTCGCTAGAAAAACCGAAAGAGCTCATATATTTTTCAATGGGATGCCAATACGTTTTTGTTTGCCATCTCTTGTTTTTATCTCTAGAAATGAACAGCTCTTCGAAAGCAACTGATGATTTTGAAAGCTGTAGATGTTATGGACACAATGGAAAGCAAGGTATTGAGTCTAATGTTGTCGGGTATGGTATATTTATCGATGCACTTTGCAAGAAGCGGATGGTTTCCGAAGCTGATGACGTTGTCGACACTGTGAGAAAGCAAGGCAGTGAACCTGATCTTGTCAGGTATAGTATATTGATCGATGAACATTGAAAGGAGGGTATGGTTTCAAAAGCTGTTGTTATAACGTAATGATCCAATGGTTTCTGCAAAACAACTAACCTGAAAGGCAACTCACACTTACGGAAATGGCTGGTAAGGGCCTTTTTGCAGATTTATGCACTCGGATATGATTCAAATATAAACTGACTAGTCTGCAGATTCACACAACTAACCAGCTTGTATGTTTTTTTCTCGTATAAATAAATTGAATAGTTTGTTTCTCTGTTTATAGTTGTTGATGTTTGCAGTTGGTGTTTGGATACTTTCAATAAAATTCTTAATATTATTATTTGATATTCTGAAATAAGAGAAGAGCATTGATTATAATTTGAGAAGGGCGACAATGAGAAACAAATGAATTTTCAATCAATATATCCAAATATATACAACTTCGTCAAACCTACTATTCACTATTTGCATCTTCTCAAATAACAAATTACAAAAGAATGATTAAAAGTAAAGTTTGAGTTTCGATCGGATCAAACTCCGGCATATCGGGCAGGTTTCAAGCTCTTCCGAACATTCTTCACATGTCTGAAAAAAAGGAAAATAAATGGTCATATAATCTCACCACTCTCCTCTGCAAACATCCATAGTAAGAACCAAGGAAAAATAGCATTAGAGACATGTTACCTGATGCCCGCAACCAAATGCCATGTCTCTCTAGTTACTCAGACAAATGGGACAGAGCTTTTCGAAACAACCGTAAAAGGATTAGCCTTCAACATTAATTACAGAACATATATAGGTTCCAAATCTTGTCCTTTTCAATGCCAGGGAATAATTCTATGAAATCCCCATACCTGACAATCGTAAGTGGAAGTTGGAGCTTGGGGTGTTGAGCTGACAGGAGTAACATCTTCGGGATACGGAGGGACGCTTGGTTGGAAACCGATAAGGTGAGACGGTATCGGGCTGCTGAAAGATGCGGGACCGTGGGAAGGTTTCGAGCTGTAGAACGATGCAGCACCGTATGTATGCAGAGGTAGGGGAACTCTCTCTGGAACATTTCCCTTTCGAACACTGCACATGTAAATTGAAAATTGCCATCACGTCTTGTGTTTGCAAAAGGCTAAAAATGAACAATGGAGAAGCAAGTATTACCCCAGAATGTTGTGCTCAATTGTTGCCTTATACTGTGATGGAATCTCCATTAAAGCAGCTAGAGCGAATTCCGTCTCCTTGCGCGATGGAGCTATACTCTTCGACATGATCTTTGTGAAATTCACGAACTACAGAGAGAGAATCACCACGAGAACAACCTTAATAACTGAAGCATAAACAATAGCAAACATGAAACATCTAGACTCTAGTATGCTATCTATCAGAATTTACCTGGAAATTATCAAAGGCTCGAGCCGGAATGTTGTCGTCGAACTCCTTCATCATGTCCCAAGGTCCATCTCCGACACCGACCACTATAATTGACAGCGGAAGCTTGCTGTAATATACCAAACAAGACGTGAGAAACAATTTTTGCAATGAAAACAATAAATTGAATGAAGCAAGCTCCATAATGTTTACCTTGCTTGCACTATGGCATCAATGGTCTTCTGCTCTTGCAGACTTAACCTGCCGCACCCAGTATCAGCACTTCCAATTACCTGAATCAACCACTGGCATCCGTCATATTAAACCGGTACGAAACTAAAGCAAAAACCGGGAAAATACCTGTCCGTCAGCAATTATCACTAACACATGGTACTGTCCACAGCTCTGCTCAACAATTGTCATTGCCATTTCAATGATAGGAGCAAATGATGTAGGTCCTGCAAGAATAATAGTTATTAATCGGATTAGCTTCAAAAGTCATCTTGAAACACCAATCCAAAATGGGAGATCAATCGAAACCTGAAAGACGTAGATGAGGCACGATTTCTCTGTATCGGCTCAAGACTTCCTCAAATCCATTACAAAATCTCTTGTCCGGGTAGAAACTGAAGACATCACGGTCATGTGTTGATGCTGCCAACAAATATAAGTACATTCTTAGCATCGGCATTAAAAAACAGGCTTAGTAGGTTAAAAAGCAAAGTAGATACTTACCATCACCAAATCCGAAACAAGGAATCAAGTTATCCTCATCAAAGACAGCTAGGGTTCTCCCAATGATTGAAATTGCTTGTTCATATGGATTCAAACCATTTCCAATATGGTGCAAACTTTTGCCATTGAATGATCTTTTACCTACAAAACAATGCCACATTAAGCAGGTTTTACAAACGCTCATAACATACATTACCTGCACGTTTAAGACATCGATTTTAACCTGTCCACTGGTTACTCTTTGTGAAGTCGATACCGACAATGAGATTCGACGATTCAAGGCCAGCATTCGCGAGAGCCTCTGTCACCTACACAATCAACGGAAAAAATTATGTCATCTAACGAATGACTTCTTCAAATTAACTTGCAACAAAAGAAAGCAATATATAATAGATATTAACCTGATCTAAGGAGTGGTAGTTATCTGCAATTCTCGAATACCTCCTCTGCAGCATCCTTTTATCACTTACATGGTGTCGTGAAGGCGGGCTGTAATACTGCGGCGCTTGTTCCGAAGGTGGAAAATAGTGCGGCTCGTGTTTCAAATGAGGATAATACGACGGTGACTGCAGCACGAAACTTGGGCTTTCTTGATCGTATGGATATTGATTATACCACAGATAAGAATCCCATGATGATGAATTCGAACGATTGAATGAACCCTGCCTCCAACTTCCTTCCTTTGAATTAGTAATCCCCATTAGCACCGATTTTAGGAGGAATTCAGCAACAAGCAAAGCTAGATATATAAGGATAGCTCAATCCAAAAGGACAGACAATAACAAGAAGATGCCAGGAAAGAATGATGATTGAGTAATGGAGTCTCCAAGAATCAAAACCCTGCTCCTTACTGTTATCGATTCAGTACACGAAATCTATATAAACCAGTTAAAAATGAAAACCCCACCTAGCATATATATATATAACAGAGACTAAACAGTAATTAGAGTTTCGGAGAAACTTCAAAGTTCACTGTTTTTGTTCCAAATATTCCAGAGACCAATTCAGAAACAGATGCCAGATAATTAATGTTCCCCAAGGGAGAAAATTTTGATGTTTGGAAGCAAAAAGTCAATAACTTTATGACTTTGGGTCGCAGAGAATATCCGCCTTGATTGTTTGATTGAACCAGAGGAAGTTGCTGAGATCTTTACTGAGAGCTTCAGTGGAAGCTTGTGGGAATCTATGCTTTTGAAACTTAGATTATTTCAATGATTACTCCATAACCTATTAAAAAAGCATCTTTTGATGTTTGCAAACTAAACTCACGTTTAATCCCATCTTTTGGCAGCTCTATATTTTTTAGATTACGTAAATAATTCGTTTTTTTTTAATATAACGCTATCTAGATGGTATTCGAAGTATATATGAAAATTATTCAAATTTAAATTATTTTTTAAAGAACCCTTAATGACAAAAGAACTTGTACCTCTCATATACAATCCTAAACTCAAAAACTCCTCCTAATAGCTTTTCAATTTTTGAGGATTCAGTCAATGCATCATTACAATCATTTGTTTAACAAATAATTAAAATAGTGGATTTACCTAGTCAACCATCTAAAATGGTTTAATCTTTTAGTTTTGACTCAAAATTCTCTTTATCAAACATGACCTTAATCAATCTTAGATTTTTTTTTAATAATTTTAATGAAAACTCGAGCTTTCTTGATCATATGAATATTGAGGTGCAATAGTACCAGTGTCAATCCAATAAAAACTCAAGCTTTCTTGATTAAATGTACAATATGATATATAAATTTTGATTTTGTGTAATCACACACATTAAATTTTATTTTTGGTTCAGTTATGTGCACAAAATTTTAATGTTGATTACCAACAATCAATTGATTTACTGAGATGACAAATTATATCTATTAAATAATATTAGAGATCAATTTCAACGTTGTGAATGAAACAAATTGAGTAGAGTTAGGAGTATTGTCCCACAATGAGCTTAGGTAATACCCTATCTAGCCGGATTACTAATTACGTGTGTAATTATACTCTTCAATTATTAAGGAATGGTAAGAATTGGTATAATTATGTGCCTAATTACACTATTTAACTTTATAAGTAATATTGTTTTAAAAGTTAAGCTTATGTAAATGTCTAATTAGAATTTATAATAGCAAACATGACACAAAAAATTATAATATAAATACACTATACTATTACAAGTGAGTAATTACTAAAATAATAATTATACTTTCATGCAATTACAAATTTACAATATAAATATCCAAACATGCCATTAATTTGAATCTAAACGTAACATACGATAATAGGAAGAACGAAAACGTGTTAAAAAAGCTGCCATCAAAATTCATATAGTTAATATAATTGATTTAGTTAATAAAACAACCATATATAACTACTTCAGCATTCTCCACCATGTCTGGTTCTTGTTCCTGTTCCTGTTCCTGTTCAAATTATTCAATAACCGCAAATGGAGCCTTAATACATATCTACAGTTTACAAAAAACATGTTGAAATGCATAGTAGTAGTACATGAATATTTATAACATTCAAAATTATCCAGGCCCAAAAAATCAATAGAGAGTAATAAAAAGTTTAAAAATATATGAAATTTGCTAATTTGATTCCTCGGCAAATAAATAGAACTGTGCTATCATTAAAACTGAAAAGTAAAAAGAATCAAATTCCCCTCTCCCAATAAATTCCAACAGCAAAAGGAAATTAAAAGAAAAAAATATCAATAAAGTAGCTACTGGATATCAATTTGTATACAAGTTAACTGAAATTGAAACAAAGGTAAAGTGGGTTAACAGGAAAAAAAATCCCTAATTCACATAATACCTAAAACCCATAAACAAATTGAAGAACGCTAAAACTCAATACCAAAATGTAAAACCCTACTTAAATATAATGTTACGACTTTTTATTTTCCCTTAAAACTCAATACCTTGCATTATAGGGAGTGTCATTATCAAAAAGGAAGCTATACTTATATCTCGTGTAATGCATGTCATGTACGAAAGTGTCATGTTACAATGACATATGTCACTTAAAAGAGGATTTAATGTAGTGTCATTATTTAATGACACATATATTAATGGTGAAAAAAAATTGCACACTTCAATTTTAAAAAATTAATGATTTAATTTAGAGTTTGAGGTTAAACGACAGTGGTTAAATTTAAATTTTGTCGATTTAAATTTAAATCTCTAACAATATTACCTAGAACCTAATCTTTAACACTAAATTTTAATTCTAAACCTTAAATTCTAAACTCAAACATAAACTAAATTCTTAATTTCTAAAATTAGGACGCTTGTGATTTTTTTCTTTACCGCTAGAGTATTATTTTAATACCAAAACTACGTGCTAATTATGTACAAAAGACACTTCTATTTTCTCTGAGGAAGTTATTTCAAAAAACTTCTCTCGAGTTCTTCTTCATTGAAGTAGTTTTCGGTAACGACTTTCATGCCGCCGACTGATTTTAAATTTTAAGTTTATAGTATATAAATAAGATTTTCTCATTTGATGAATAATCATTTATTCTTTATTAGTTTTGTTATTTTTTATTGTGTTTTGCCATAACCATACTACATTTGTTTTTTTGAGTTTTTTCGTTTATTTGTATGTCAGTTTTATTTGTTTGCATTTTTATAAGTTTGTCTGTTTTTGTAACAGTATTGTTTGCTAATATGACAATTTAGCGTTCAAATAACAAGAATTATCGAGCATTTCTAGTCACAATACAATCGGCGGCTTGATTTTTTTTATTCCTTTATGGTAGTTTGTTGATGTGACAAGAACTCGCAGCGGAAAAATGCTTGATTCATAGAGCTTTCTGGTCAAATTATATCGTTCCTGAATTTTATTTAAAAGACTACACAAGTTTTCCTACAAAGTGATGAGTTTTGTTTCTCATGTCTTTCACACTCTTTAAAATTTACGCTATTTATTTTTCATATTAAATTTTCAATAATTATAATATGATCTTTTTGTATAATCCTTTTAATTTAAATATAATTCAGTATACTTTTCTTGTTAAAAAATTATGTACAAAAGATCGAGTTGAGCGGGAAAAAAGCAATAACCCCAAAATTAAAGCAAAATTGGGCTAATGAGTAAAGCAAAATGATGGGCTCCTCCCTATGGTTGGGTTAATATCAGCAGAAGAAACCCAAAACAATTGTCTAAACCTGATTTATCCGGTTCCAAATTCTGGTTTTTTTCAAACGATTCAAGGAGTCAATTAATCTTTTTCTCTCATTGATCCGACCGTTAGATCAATTGACTTTTAATTCAGTTGATTAGTCTGGTAAAATTCGGATAATCATAACTAAAAATAATTCATTAATTATATTTTAAAAATGTTAGAAATTGAAAGAATAAAATTCAGGCTTATCTAAAAGTATGAGTGTTTAATTCCATCCATTCATTTCACTCATTCGATGATCATTAATAAGAATAAAATTAATCGATTTTTACATAGTATAAGTGGATACTAACACTTGAAAAAAAACAATTATGCTCCCGAACTTTTTTTTGCATCTAATTAGGTCATTATACTCCAATACTTCATCAATTTCCTATTGACTAACTTTAACTATTAAATCTAAGAGCTTCTTTAGATCACCGTACGCAACTTTGTCGTGTCACACTATTGTCATATTTTAGTTGTTATTTTATTTAAAATTTATTGAAAAGTTTTTAAAGAACATAAAAATTATAAAAAATAATTTTCTAAAAAATTTATAAATGACACATGACAAATTTATAATATGTCAATATCTCAAGAAAAAAGTCAAAAAGTAATGGTCTAAATTGATCAATTAATTGATTTACTTTATCGTTTCAATGACTTAATTGAACACAATAAAGATTTAAAGGTTTAATTGATTATTAAAAAAATCCTAAAGTTTATACTAATTTTAAGCCAAAATTTATACAAATATACATATTTACTTTTAAAAAATTAAAATCTAAAATTTTAATCTTAACTCTTAAATTTTAACTATAAACCCTAAAATTTAAATCCTACAAAAAAACTAATCCTTATATAAACAAATATGTAATCGTGTATAGAATAATTTTCCTAAAATTAAAACTGCTTCACAAGCCAAAACCATATCTTGGAATCTTGTCTAAGTTCCATTTTCCACCGTCAGTTACACAATCCCAAAGAACAGGAACATCAACCTAAGCTCCCACCCACTCTCTCATCTGCCTCGTGAACAGAACATAACATTTCAATTTGACCGTATATCTCACACCCTCTCTCAACGCGTAATACTGTAATATAATTACTACATATTAAAATACCTTTCAGTCCTCAGTCAAATGCAAACGCCGACCTTGTATCTATTGCCACGTGTAAATCACATTATTGGTTATCTATTTCTTAAACGAATCAACTTGACCGCAGATAATCACCCGTAAGAACCGTAAAAAAAAAATCACCGAATCCTCCCGCGAAAAACCAGCTCAGCTAAATCTGGGCAATTCCTTAGCTCTACACTCTCACTCTCATTTCAACACACAACCAAAAAAATTCGAGGAAAATTAATTCTAGGGTTTTTTGATTTGGATCTTGTCGAACTTGGATTTCCGGCTCAGGAGATGAAGCAAAAGAACGATCAAATTCACACCACGAAACTATTATCATATATTTTAATCGGCTTAATCGCCGTTCTCGGGTTGGTTTGTTTGTACTACGGATCTTCATTTGCTCCTGGGTCGAGGAGATCCGATGATAATGGTTCCCTGTTGGATGGATCCGACCCGGTTTTTGGTGGGTTCTCAAGGAGTCGGGATGTGGTTGATTTGCTTGACGAGCAAAGGTACTATCCGGAAGCTCCTAAAACCATTCCTGTAAGTATTGCATTTTTATTAGCTTTCTATTTCATTAAAGATTGTTTCCTTCTCTTTTATTTTTCATGCGGCAAATGACGTTGAGTTTCTTTTGGATTTTGTTTATTAGTTTGGCTAAATGATTGTATTTTTATGAGTTTACAGATATGTGCCATAAAATATTCTGAGTTGATACCCTGCTTAGACAGAAACCTTATATACCAGCTGAAATTAAAGCCTAATTTGTCAGTAATGGAACACTATGAGCGGCATTGTCCGCCACCAGAGCGTCGTTACAATTGCTTGATTCCGCCTCCGAAGGGTTACAAGGTTAGTGATGGTTTTTCTGTTTAGTGTAAGAGTTTGGATTGATGTAATTTAGTCAGTTTTGATACCAATGTAATTGATATTATAATTTCAGATCTCTATAAGATGGCCTGCTAGTAGAGATGAAGTGTGGAAAGCAAATATTCCCCATACGCATCTCGCGGAGGAGAAATCGGATCAGCATTGGATGATTGTTGATGGGGAGAAAATAAAGTTTCCTGGTGGCGGAACCCATTTTCACGATGGTGCTGATAAGTATATTGTTGGTCTTGCTCAGGTACTGGATTAACGATTCTTGTATTGACTGATCTTATCATTTTAGCTTTCTAAAAGTTTATGTACTTGTTTATAGCTTGATGTTGAATCATTATATTTGCGTAGATGCTGAAGTTTCCGGGTGATAAACTGCACAATGGCGGACATATACGAAATGTTCTTGATGTGGGATGTGGAGTTGCAAGTTTTGGAGCCTATCTCCTACCACTTGATATCATAGCTATGTCCCTTGCACCTAATGATGTACACGAGAATCAAATACAATTTGCATTAGAAAGGGGTATCCCTTCGACACTTGGAGTGTTGGGAACAAAAAGGCTTCCTTATCCAAGCAGATCATTTGAGCTAGCTCATTGTTCCCGATGCCGTATAGACTGGCTTCAGAGAGATGGTATTCTCCTATTGGAACTTGATAGATTATTGAGACCAGGAGGGTACTTTGCATATTCTTCTCCTGAAGCCTATGAACAAGACCCAGAAAATAGAAAGATCCGGAATGCAATGTACGGCCTTTTGAAAAGAATGTGCTGGAAAGTTGCTGCCAAACGTGGCCAAACTGTTATATGGTCTAAGCCGCTGAGCAATAGTTGTTATTTGAAGAGAGATCCTGGGACTCGACCTCCTTTGTGCAATTCTGATGATGACCCAGATGCTAGTTGGAATGTGTCTATGAAGGCGTGCATCACTCCATACTCTGCAAGTAAGTAGAACTGCCATGCATACAATGGCATTGATAGTTTCGGAATGCTTTCTTTTTCTAATTCTTTTTACTGGTCAATGGACATTTCATATTGTTTATCTTCATAAATGATCACATATTATGTTAATAACAACAGGATAGTGGTTTACTGTCCTAAAAATTGGAAATATAATTGGAACTATTAAGTTTAAGCTCCACTCTTGCTTGATGCCACAGAGATGCACAAAGAAAGATGGAGTGGACTACTTCCCTGGCCTCAAAGGCTTACTGCACCACCACCCCGCCTTGAAGAAATTGGTGTCAGTGCTGAGGAATTCCATGAAGATACTGTAAGCTTATAAGATCAAAGGAGAATTTCAAGTGCTTTAGTTATCTCTCCTTTCTGCATCTTGATTTCTTTGTTACTTTCCTCTATATTATAGCCTTGGGTTTTGATGACCGAAATACCCTTATGATACAGAGAATATGGCATTCTAGAGTGATCGGATACTGGAAGCAGATGAAATCTGTTATAGAGAAGAATTCCTTCAGAAATATCATGGATATGAATTCCAATCTTGGAGGATTTGCTGCAGCCCTTAAAGATAAAGATGCCTGGGTAATGAATGTTGCTTCCGTCAAAATGTCTGCAAGATTGAAAATTATTTATGACCGAGGCTTGATTGGAACTGTTCATGATTGGTATGAATAAACTTGTAATTCATTTATACATTCTTAATTCCATTTTCCTCTTTTTTTTCGTCATATATCATTATTCTGATAATAAGATATGTCTAGTTATCTTTCCTGGCCTAACTATGCACCATACTTTCACCTTTCCCTTTGTAGGTGCGAAGCCTTTTCTACATACCCAAGAACATATGATCTTCTTCATGCCTGGGTAGTCTTTTCTGAGATTGAGGAACATGGCTGTAGTGCAGAGGATCTCTTGATTGAAATGGATAGGATACTGCGGCCAGGTGGGTTCGTCATTATAAGGGATAAAAACTCAGTAATAAATCATATCCAGAAATTTATCCCTGCATTGCGGTGGGATGGTTGGTTATCCGAAGTTGAACCAGGAACTGATGCTCTCTCTGTTGGCAACGAAAGAGTGTTAATTGCACGAAAGAAGTTGTGGACTGATGATGGATTTATGACAATGTGAATTTACAATTTTTCCTCGGGTATTTTCTTAACATAATATTTCCCCTTGATTTCTGTTAGTCGTTGTAGTTCAAACCCTGCATTTCTTGATTGCTATATTGCTCCGAGTTGTCATATTGGGATATTTGGAAATAGGTATATGATGATAAAGCCCAACAAAAATATATAAAAGAAAAAAGACTTTGAAAAATTTGAACATGTACATGGAGGACACATTCTTGTATCCGACACTTACATCCTAGTCTGAGTAACATAGCCTAAATGTGTTGAATGCTATTTGTAAGTAAAAGCTATCAAGCGGTGTCTGTTTCTCTAAAACTGATTTATGGTTTTCCTTTTCTCCTTACATGCAAACTGTGAAGTTGTAGCCATTGATGTAAGAGGAAGAAAGAATGCCATTGGAGAAGAAGATTTTTGTTTTCCTTGAAATTTGAAATAGGATTAGAAGACCAAAGACGAAGAAGAATTGTGTCTTGTGGGATGTGGATGGAGCTGTATAAAATATACTGCCTGCTAGTTGCTGCAAATAGCCATAACCCTTGAAAAGAGGAGCTTTGGAGGTGATTATTATTATTTTTACACTCAAAAAGGGATGTTATTGTTTAAGTGCCTAAACCAATATTAGTTTTACATAATGTTTTCTAGTTTTTCATGTGTGTAGACAATTTTCATCGGAAATGAATCTCCATAGATATGCAACAACAAAAAGAGCA